>CM025144.1:20182476-20195502 GCA_013467495.1 Gossypium gossypioides | reverse complement strand
CTAAATAACTTAAAATACTTAATAATTATAAAAAATTCGGAATAAAATAATAATAAAATAATAAGAGCTAATAAATACAATATTGCGCACATATATAAAAAAATTTAAGCCTAAAACCCGAACTCAATATGATTTAAACTCGAATTAAAAGCTCGAAATTCGTAATTCCCGTCATAATCCCGTTTAGAAATTCTGGTCGCATAGTCTTCACTAAAACGATCATAACTTGAGCTTCCGAAGTCAAAATAAAGTGATTCAAAATGCGTTTCGAAGCTAAGGGATAGATATTCACACGCCATGAAGACATCTCAACCCAGAAATGCCAGGATCCCATACAAAAAGTCGTTGCAAGTCTGCTGATTTCTCAAGATTGAAAATTGGCAGCTTTGGTGATTGAAATTTTCACTCCATCCGTGCATGTATCATTCCCCCTTTTCTCAAAAATATTCGTCCTTGAATATTGTATTTGGTCGAATCCTAATTTGATTTGCTTAGCCTTTGACATTGTTTTCGGGCCTTGAGGTAGTGTGAGTCCATCAAATTCACGGGTCTGAAATTGTTCCTTGAGACTCGCATCATAAACCCTAGAAAAAATATAGAAAAACTAAGAGAAAACCTAAAGAAAAATAAGGCTAAAACTAATCTAATGTGTGTGTCTCTCCTCCTCAATCAAATTTGGTTATTTTAGGCTGAATTCTAATGAATTTTTATTGTCAAAATTGCCCTTACACAAGCCTTGGGTGATTGTTGGATCAGGTGGACAAAGACTACCCTTTTTGTCCAAATTTGTCTTCCTCATGATGTCGGTGTCATGATACCCAAAAAAGGATATCATGACACCTCGGGTAGTTTCATGCCTTGGGGTCTTCTTTGAAGGGTGGATATCGTGACACCCAAAGTGGATATCGTGATACCACTGAAGGGTGGTATCTAATCTTCCTTACTGTTGGAGGTATCGTGATCCCAAGGTGTTGATTTCACAATACCTTTTCCTTTGGTGTCGTTCTCAACCATTTTGAACCTCCAACATGTCTCTACACCACTCAATCACACTTAGGCCCACCAATGGCACTATTGGCCAAATTGGGTAACAAAATGAGTAAAAACAAGAAATTCTCACTTATTAACTTAAAATCTAAAAATTACGAAAAACTATGCAAAAGACACTACTTTGCCCAAGAATAAGCTCCTTAAGTGTACCGGGAAAGCGGAAGTTTTCATATCAAATTATGGAAGATCAAACTCCACCACACTTAACTCTTTGCTTGTCTTTAAGCAAACACACCAAACATGCAAAAGAAAAGACGACTCTTGGACTAAATCAGGAAATTAAGTCACATAGCGGTAAAACATCAAAATCGTATGAGAACTACCTCACATGGAACTTAAGAGTGATATCTAGCTAACTTGTTTATTTCTAATGCAAAAATAATTAGTTCACTAAGTTAAAAACTCAATAGATGTAGAGGTAATGGAAATGAACATATGTACAAGTGTTAATCATCAAAATAAATTATCCAGATAGCTCATAGATATTTAAAAAGAATTAGTCATGTTAGATCAAACAAATGTAAGTTGTTCACGAATTAATGTGTTCGTGACTTATTTGGGTCCCAAAGGTCTTCTAGGCTTGTAGCATTCTGAGGCTTAGGATGGTTTGGAATTCAAACAATAGATACTCAAAATGCGTTCAATCACTAGAAATGGTTAGGCACACGAAATTGTTCCCTACTCTCTCCAATTTATTTAAAATTTCACCTCCTTATTTCTCCAAAATATTAGAAGGTATTATGCAAGATATGTACGTACAAAATTTATAATTGTGAATCGAAAGATTTTTCATTTTTGAGCTTAATTTTGATTTAGCTCTCTTTTTCTTTATTTTTCACTATTTCGTTCACTTTCTTTTTAAAATGTACTAATTCACATAATCCTTTCATTTTCATTTTTTGCACACAAAGCGACCATAATGTTTCTACCTAACCCACAATATCTATGGCCCAACATCCATTACATAATGCATTTAAAGAATGAGACTAAGAAGGATCAAGTACTAGACTCGTTTAGGCTTGAGGCTTTGGTATTAAGGCTTACAAGAAAAGGTTACTCGAATCTCAAAGATATAGGAACTAGGGATACCTAGCAACAAGTAAGCTTTTAGGCTCTAGGCTATTTCAAACAATGCCTAAGGTCTTTCTCGAATCAATCACTAGGTACAAATTCTTTCAAGCATACATCTATTCAAACGAACAATTAACAATTCAAATTATTTATCTACAATGATCTGTATACTTTATTCATCCTATGGTACACTTTATACATTTTCATTTAGTTTATTGTCTCTAGTCTATTATACACATTAACTAATTAGTCTACAATTAAGAATAAAAAATTATCTAGAATCATTCAAAATTTACAAGTTTGACAATTCTATGTACTTATTCAAAATGTACAACTAATAACTTATTACCTAATTATATTCCAAGCACCATGCAATTTCATAAAATATAAAAAACGAAAAATATTTTAGGAATTTTTGAATTTTTTTTTGAAAAAAGGAAAAAAATTAAAATAAACACACAAACTAACATAAAAAAAAAGAAAATAAAACACATAAAACTGTGTGCACCCCCCTCCCCCGACACTTAGACTACACATTTTCCCCCAATATGTCCCAAAAAAGATAGGAGGTTACCGGACTTCCCTAAAATGGAGCATTAAACTAGCTCAAGGGTCTACCTCCTCGTTGAAGTTCACAATGATGTGCAATCTTTCAGGAAAATTCATTGCACATAAAACAAACATACAAACAAAAAAAAAACAACCAAACACAATATGAAAAATAAAAATACTAAAAACAAATCCAAAAATAGTTTGTAGTTTACATGTCGCATAAAAAAAGAAATATAAAATTAAAAGCAAAATCATGTAACTAATTCGAGTCATCAGAGATCAACTTTAGCTCCATAGGGTGCTTCACTTTTCCTTTTGCACTAAAAATATCATAACACTGGCTTAATCTTTCTTTAGATCCTTCTAACACAATCCCTCTTCTCATTGGTCACGTAGATACAAACATTGTGCTTGCTTCGTTTTGACTTCTATTGGGTTTGTTGTTCCTTGCTTTTTCGTTCCTTTCCTTCCTCTTATACTCATGGTCTTCCATTTCACACCTTTCTTGAACCTGGGATCTTTTTCATTTCATTGGCCAAGCTAGCTTTTCTCCCCCATGGTTGCTCGCACATCTTTCCATATACGGCTTCATAACTTTGATCATTTGGGAGTCATAACATCTCGACTCCATTAGCTCGTCAAGCCATTTCTGAATGCTTTCCAACATGTTTTCTATTTTTTATTTTGTTGGGTACGATTGCATCTACCCTTCCCCTTTTTCATGTCTTCACTCTCATTTTTTCACGTTGCTCCTATTGGAGTGCCTTGAATTTCTTATAGATTGAGTCGCCTATCACATGTGTAGTTGGTCAGCGAAAAGTTTCAAGTGGTTCCATAGACACTTCTACAACTCTGTACAGGTCTGTGACTCGATGTGGGAAGAAAAATTTGGCTTTGTCCCTGTTCACGCAACGCAACATAAATTTGTAGATCCATATCCCTACAGAAATTTGTTTCCTCTACAAAATAGTAGCCAATAAAATAGCTTGGAAGGGGTCAACAATTCTAGAACTAGGTGCAAAACTGATTATTGTACGAAGCAAATGTATCCATATTATGGATAATAGAGTGAGCAGGACCGGATTGAGTGAATGGGGTAGATTTGTATAAATATTTCATTCCCACTCTTCTTAACTTTTCGTCAGGTAATGCATTATAGAGTCCAAATCTATGCCATTGAAATTTCTTAGCTCGAGCAGTTCAATCTTATCATTTATATAAAAAGAAACTTTATAATACTTAGAGATTATGAAAGGAGAGACTTCAACCTCTTTTCCCCTAACATAAAATTTATCAACATTAGAAAACTTCAAGTTAGCATAGAACTCTAGAACCGTAGAGGGCACTACAGGCCTCTGAGGCCAAAGGAAAAATTCTTGCCAATTGTGAAATTTTACAAGGTCCCAAAACTCATCTTCGAAAAAGGCCTCAGGGTCAAACCCACATTCATGGACGAACGATTGTCTATAAAGTTCGTGAAAGAAACCTATTGCGTCCGTTGACACAAATTTTGATGGACTCAGTCGAAGTATTAAGAGGTATGATAGATGCTTTATAATGCAATAAAGAAGTATGATACACCCATTGTAGTGGTGGAAAAAGTTGCTAAACCGTGATAAAGAGCCCCGCACTCTTACCCCAACCATACCGAAGGAGAAATCTGCAGTAAGAAGTTAGAGCAAGAATAAAATCATAAAAGAGGGGTCAAACCCTAGAGGAAACTTGAAAGATGTTGGTGGGAGCTCTTAGAGAGAAAATTTTGATAGATGAAGTTGGTAAGTAGCTAGGGCATCCAACTAAAGGATGTAGAGCTTTTAGGACATTACAGGATTTAAAAACCTCTAAAAACTTGCAGGTCACAAAAATAAGATTCGTTTTTGAAGTGACCTAACTTAGGTATCCCGATATTGAGAAAAATTCGAGTAACCCCCTCCACTAAACTACTAGTGATGCTATGATATCCTATGATAGATATCGTGATTGCATTATTTTGTACCCTAAGTATTCACTCTTTTAATAATCAAGGGTCGCCCAAGGTGAGCTTCAAGTCGAAACAATGATTATTTATAAAACGAGAGTTAAATATGCAAAAGTGGATTCGAAGAATTATATTTGGACGATCCGTCATTCCATCGAAATGAAATTTCCATAAAGTCCTAGAAACTTTAACCCTTTGCTTATTCATCATTGGGTGAATCAGGGCCATCTTCAGTAAATGCATAAATCGATCTTGCCTTGGCTTAGGCCACTACAAGATGTTCATTTTGACCCATTTCTCGTCAAAATCCAATCCACTCCATTCCATTTCCCGAGGAATCATCGATGATGGAATTACAAACTCAACTTCTTCTGAGTTCGTTATCTTTATTTGAATGTTCCTTTGATGGGATTGTTGGATCTGGTGCCCTAAGTGTAGTATTTTAGTCAATATACACTTGTAATTTTTCCGAATAGATTGATTAAACAAATTCATTGATTACATTAATATAATTTGTATAATTGACCTCACATGGTTTTTGCATGCAAAGCAAAATGGAAGCAAATGTTGCTTATTGGTTGTCTAATGTTTAACTAATACTAAGAGGTATTACGTGGTCGGGTCGTAGTATGGAAAGACAACTTGTATTAATGGACGAACCTAAACATGTTATTAGTCTAATGGAAATGAGAAAATCGATTGAAAGATTAATATGTCATCTATCAAGTCCAATTGGGGAGATGTTTTATCTTTGGCATTGGAGCAAATGACTTCCAGAAGATAGAGACATAGATGTGACTAACTAGACTGACAGTACATCGAACAGGACACAAGAAGAATATATCATGAATCCGTTTATGGATTTATTCACTTGTGGCGTTCATAGTTTGGAAAACCTAAATCCTGAGTGGATGGCGGACTATGTATGCGTGACTTGTACACTTTGATGTAAATAAAAGTCTAAGTTCAAATAGATAAGGAGCCAAAACTTAACATCCCACTCGACGAAGTCCCAATGACTAAACGATGTTATGAAAGTAAGAAACAAAGAGTAAGATTTGAGCGAGTAAGACATAAGGATCTGGATAAGTATAAGAAATTCCTTGAAAATACTTGTACGCCCTAGCTTGACTGATTTTGAAAAAAAGCTCCGTAAGAAGTGTTTTGGTGAACAAAAAGTATTATATTTGTAAGGACCTCTGTAATAGGAATAGCTAAGGGAAATCATGAAATGGATAAGGTATGACCAAAAAAGGAATAATAGTATGAATCCATGAATATATGGATATGGCGTATAGTCATAAAAGGGCACGACTGAAAAAATAGTATTCGCCCAAATGCACTTCTTGGCGTTTAGAATAGGTGGACTCCAAAATGAGAATAAAGTAAGTAAAGATTTCATGTTCGATTACTATGAAAGGTGAAATGAGACGTGTGGTTATGTAAAATGACCTTTAGGATATTAGTTAATGCCAATGGTGTAGTACATCCCGTAGCCATTATGGTCCTATGCCAGCTTAAATGCAAGGAAAGCTAGTTAGGAATTAACCAAACATGAATTAGAAGGGTTAAAGGCTAAAGGAGTAATAGAGTAAGTTATTAAAGGTGGCAGATTTTGATAAGGCCACTCAGTCTTGATGTGACACTTACCAAGTTTCCATAGAGACTTGGATTAAGTTAAAGGGACATTCCGATAGGGTTAAGAAAATGCTATCTTCTTTCCCTTTTTCCTCTGAAAAATAAAAAGGATTTAGGGCTAAAGAGAAATAGAAACATTACTCTGAGCTTAGTTAGGAATCCTGGATATTCCTTGTGATTTTTTTCACTACAAGGTACATTTCATGATTCTAACTATCAAGGAAACATAGATCGATAAGTATGATTGAAGAAATATGGCTTTGAGAGATTTATGGATTTTATATTATGATAATGGTTACTTGGATGGGTTATAACGAAGTGTTCCTGTTCTACAAGGCAGAAGAGGTTGTAGCACCCTACTAAATGATGGATCTGAAGGCTAAGCTACTCTTTGAGGTTATCAGGTAAGTCCCTAGGCTGACTCTTACATGTAGTATGTATGTTCTAGGAACTTCTATGCTAAATAACCAAATCGTGAAATAAAAACTATAAAGTATGATGTGATGACTCTGATAAGGAATATAATATTTATGAACTTGCATGTATGCATAACATGAAGTTTTGTGGTCAAAGTATGAAACATGAATCTTGAGGTTTAAGTATGCTTGTGTCTAGATAATAGAAATGTGTTGATATGTTTGGTACGAGTAAGTCAAGATGTGATGAGTTCATTAAAGATGGATCTAAGTATGAAAAGTATGTGTCTGTCTCTAGAGTCGTCTAAAGGGGTCTGTCGGGACTAAAAACACAAATCTCTGAAAGGACATGTCCATGGCCATATTGTGTAAGACCGTAATTGGTGAGTTATAACATCATATAGAAAGAAGACCATATCATGTAAGACCGTAACTGGTGGTTTATGGCATCATGTGGGAAGAAGACCATATAGTGTAAGACTGTAACTAGTGAGTTATGGCATCATGTGGGGAAATATAAGGAAAGTTATTACCTAACATGGTTCTCTATGTGTCCAGAATGATTAGGTGAAAACCTCACTAAGTATGAGTTTAGGCGAATCCCTATCATTTGAAACACCAGTTAAGGAACGCCTTTATGGTAAAACTTTAGATAGGAAAGCATTTTTGGCGAGTAATGGATATAAAGGATAGTCTTTGTGGTAAAACTTTGGACAGGAAAGCCTTTGTGGCGAGTACTGGATGTAAAGGATAGCCTTTGTGGCAAAACTTTAGACAGGAAAGCCTTTGTGGCGAATACTGGATGTAAAGAACAACCCTTGTGGCGAAACTTTGGAAAGGTAAGCCATTGAGGCAACCTCTGTTTAAGAACGCCTTTGTGGAAAATCTCCGAAATGAAATGCCTTTGTGGCGATCTCTGTCAAAAGAAAACCTTTGTCGCAATCTCTGTAAAAGAAGCCTTTGTAGCTATATCTGAAAAAGAAATGCCTTCATGGTGCAACCTAAGGACAGGATACCTTGGTGGAAACTCTGTAAAGGAAAGCCCTTGTGGCAAACACAAAGAAAACCTTTGCTGCTATTTAAATAAAGGAATGCCTTCACGACAAATTTTAAATGAAAGGCGTGTAAAGAATGGCATGAACGGTCCTCTGAAGGCAAAGTCAAGACAGGACTTTGAAGGTAAGGTAAGTGTAAGAGATAATGTATAGACAAGTAGAAGAAACTAAGTATTTAGTGAACTCTAAAAGAAAGGCACCGTATGTAAATGAAATGGTGAACCCCGCATAATAACAAGAAAAAAAATGAAGCTAAAGCAAGCCAGGATAGGTTGTGAATTTTGGATATGTGTTATAGGTATGAATAGATAGCACTTTGAAGTAAGGAAGATTTGGGCGAACTCTGTATTAAGTAAAGGGCATAGTCTACCTCGCCTAAAGATAGTGGAAAAGTCAGTAAGTATGAGATAAGATTTTAAGTCTGTAAATAAGGTAAAGGAAATGGTTAAGGACTATTTAAAGTTAAGTTTAAGAAGAGACTTAGAAAGTAAAGAGATTTTAAGTATAGTACGCTCAAAAAAAAGAAACGACCATTTGAGTTTGGACCTCGAATCTAGAGTCTAATAGAGTGAAATCTTAATGAATATGAAAGGAAGAAAAAAGTATAAAATAGAGAAGAGTAACTACAATTTGTTAAAGGGGAAATCTTAGTAAAGTATCCACCAAAAGGAATAAGGAAAAGTCAAAGGAGATATGAAGGACATGTGAAGCATCTATCACACTTTTATATAATGAATCAAGTATTTAAGGTTTAACTCACTAAGTTCTTATGAACTTACAAAGGTTATTTCATGTTTCANGTTGCAAAAAAGTATGAGCTAGGAGGGACGATGCCAAAGCTACGCAAAAATGAAGTGGCGTGATGGATTGTTATGCATATAGAAGAAGTTAAATGGCATGTTGAAGTCTGAGCATAAGTTTATTAAGTAGTTTTCCAATATGTGTATTGTAGGTCGAGATATAAAATAGAAATCGCATAAATTTTATGTCATGAATTGTATATGTAACCCATGTAATGTACATTCGCAAGAGACTTAGTCATATTCATAAATAGAACTGGTACATAAGCAAAAAGTTTAAATTACATTTGTTACAAGAGATAACACTCAATACTCGAATACGGTTCATCGGGTCGGGTGGAAGGCGTTACACAAAAGCTGGTGTGTTTGGTGTACGACTCCTGTAATGTGTAGAGTCATTCTCAATAGTGTAATTTATAGCCCAAAACATGGGTAAATGATATCCTCTCATTGGCATTACATGGTTTATGAAAAGTAAACATGGCCACGGGTCATCCGTCTTTGTGATGGATGACTTGATCACTATTTAATAGTGATTAACTTTTCATGAAGGAAGATGTAATGGTTACCATGAGATAAAATAGGATCATATTGGGAGAGCGGATATTATCCTAAGGAGATCAAGGATATCCTATGCGGGCAACACACTTATGACAAGGTATTAGACGAGCATTGAGTAGTTGCTGTCGTAATGGTATGTTGTTGAGGAGAGCTTAGTCACGATACTATAGTGAAATGAACTCTCACGATACTATAGTGAAATGAACTCTTGATTAAATGAGTTTATAATTAATAGGCGAAAAACTGGAACTTAATTATAAATCATTTGAGCCTCAACTACATATGTCCAATCGGCCCTTCTGCTAGCTCATTAAAACATAAATGAATTGCGTGTTTGAATAGAAATGAATGAAATGAACGAAATGAACAGAAAAAGAGAAATGGGAAACATTTAAGAATGATTATGGTTTTCTCTTAAATGGAGAAATGGAATCATTTTAAAATGACTGTAGGTTTCCAAAAATGGAAATGAAAATGAAAATGGAAACTTGAAACTTGCAATCCTATATAGGATTACTTAAAAAAGGATGTAATTATGAGTTTATTTTTTTGGACTGTTTTGAAGCCCAAAAATAAAAATAAAACATTTGGTTATATGTATAAGTGTTATCCATCAAAATAAATTATGCGGATCAAACTACAACATTTTCAAAAGTTAATAACATTTATGAAAAATAGGAGACACAAGGCCGTACTCCGAGGCAGTGTAACTCTCTGAGGTCGTGTGGCACAAAAATGGCCATGTCCTCCAGTAGTAACAATTGGGAGCTATGTGACCCTAAATGTTTTTTTTTTTACCAAAAAGCACACAATCGTGCCACTAGCATGTGTCTATCACACAGCCGTGTAGCCAACCCGTGTGGTGCAAAAATAGACCATTTTGATCCTTATTCAAGCCAACCATACCAAAACCTCAAAACATGTATTTTGCAAACATAAACCTTCACAAAACATACCACTTTCCTAACACCTAACCAATATGTCATAATTGGCACCTCAAACACAAATGTTACATCAAACTTTACAAGTCATCCAAGCAATATATTCATCCATATCAATCCTTCAAATTCATTAAACTATGTTAATCATAAACTAATACCATTCAAACAAAACATACCAAATTTCATCTATCACCCAATCACACAATTAACTATTCACATTCACCTTGTATACAATCATTTCATTACCAACTTACCATTCAAATGCTTTTATTTTAGCCAATGACAATTACCAACCTTCACACTTATGTACATAACATATAACTATTCAAAACACAAACCACATTTAAGAACCAAAGTACCAACATTCAAGATTGACCAAAAACATAGCACTTATATACATCCACAAAATCACGCCTTAATTGATTAAAAGATTATCGAATTAACAACATGATAGTGTGAGCTTCTCAACGATCCGCCTAACACATTTTGCAAGTCAACGATCTACAAGAAAAGGAAAAACAAATAGAGTAAGCATTACAAATGCTTAGTAAGTTCACAGGTATTAAATCAAGTAACTTACCTCAGGTTATAAATTAACACTACATGCTACTTAGCTTGGTAAAGTTTGTCTATCGAGGAAAATCAAAATAAAAAAAGTGAGTTAACACTTAACTTCTCATATAAAATTTCAATATGAAATAAACCAAATCACCTAGAATCACATTTCAATACCATCCTTAAAACTAATTCAACATTTAACCATATGAATATCATTCTCATAATATCATATTGTTCCATCTATTTATCAATTATACATCCAATTCAATTTAATGTCAATTACCATTTCATTTCCTTATTCGAATTTTGAATCAAATTCATTGATTCGTCAGATTTCTATATCGGCCCTTTAGGCTCATATAACCAGTTTGTATGATTTTTCACATGCCATCGATATTCGTTAATCACAATATATATGCAAATCTTCAAATCATAATATCAATCCAATTCAAATATCATTTATCAAAATTTAATTTTATACCTTTATTAATCTGACTCGAACTCAAACAAATCCATGGATCCAACCAATCACACCAGTTTCGCACCAAGTGCCTCATCGAACAATGTTGAAGTAAATAGTTCGTGCCCAGTACTCATCAATATGTTTGGCACTCAATACCTCATCGGTATAACCGAAGTAATTTGGCACCCAATGCCTTATCAACACTTAGTTAAAGTAACCCTGAACTCTTCCTATCCTCTGGCATGCCAACTATGTTCGACTTTGCTCGAATAGATAATACGATAACAATTTACTCAATTTCATTGATAAGCCAATTTCTCAATTCAATGTTTTCTTTTCATCAACCAATTATCCATTTTTATACATAACACTATAACTTATCTTATCATAAAGCCAATTATGTAATTGTAACAATATACAATATTTCCAAATCTATTCAATTTAGTCCATTATCTCGAAGATCAAACATAATCATATCAATTTGATTCAATTAAGCTAAACAATCTCATATTACAACCCATTATATTCATTTTATCAGTCAATTTGTCATTTCTTTATGATTTAATCCATATCTCACCTTTTTGTACCCCAATCGTAAACAATCAAAATTTCAATTAAACATATTTACAATTATAATTTTTAAAAAATAACAAATTAACACAAACATACTGTCTGAACTTACCAAGTCAAAACAGCAAATGATCAATTCTCTAATGACTAATCAGTAAATTTGCCTTTTTCCCCAATTAATTTCGATTTCATCCAGTTCCCGATCTATACAATTATTCAATTTAATTTATCAATTTCAACCCTCTTATTTCATCCAATTATAAACTTGTATAAGTTAAATTTCATTATTCAGAAGCCCCCTAAAGTTTTACATTTTATTCAATTTAGTCTCTAAAATTAAAATTACTATAACATTCAAATTTGAACCTCGATTTTGAAACCAATCTTAATTTCATCCTTCTATAACTTTCTATTAACTAATATTATAGAAATAACATACCAATTTCCAAATATTTACACTTTAGTCCTTATTTTCAAAATTAACAGTTTTAACATTACAAATTAGTCATTTTTCATATCTAGGCTTAAAATCTAACCTAATAACACCAAAAGATTCAAAATTAAACAATGGAAATATTTATAAACTCTAACATTTTCAAAAATTAGCACACAGGCTAGCTAAATCAAGCTCTCGGGATCTCAAAAACATAAAAATTATAAGAAAAAGACTAAATTGCACTAACCAATTTTGTTTTGTTGTTTAAAACCTTAAAGATTCGGCCATGGAGTTTCTTCAATTTCGGTGGAGAAGATGAACTCTTCTCTCACTTCCCACCAAATGCATGTATACATATAATTAGTTTAGTTAATTTAGAAATTACCCTTAGTTTAGTTAATTAAACCTAATTAAACAATAATTTAATAATAGCTTAAACATTTTTAATCCATTTTAGTGGATTATAGTTCATCTCCACTATCGCCTTTCATAACTAAAAGGGGTCAATTACTCAATTGGTCCCTCGGTTACTTAAAAATCTCTAGCAATTAACATTTACCACTGTCATGATTTAGTCATTATACCTTAATTAGTCACTAATTCGATGAAATTACCTATCCAAAATTCAATTTTCCTATACAATAACTCCATAAATATTTAATAAAAATATTTACGGTCATGGTTTACGAAAACAAGGTCCTGATATCTTATTTTTCAATACCACCAACTTTAGGGTCAATATAATTGTATCTTAACCAACTGTCCAGTTAACAAATTCATTAGACCAAAGTTCAATATAATATTATAATTGACTCGTAAATATTAATTAATAACATTTATGGACTCGATCATCAGAGAACAGGATTCTGAAACCACCGTTTTTGACACCACTGGCTTTCAGGTTGTTACATGTGATGTTAATTATCATTAGATTAGG
>CM025144.1:20126489-20148461 GCA_013467495.1 Gossypium gossypioides | reverse complement strand
ATTTCGAATCTGTATTTCAATCTTTTTCTCTGTATTTCGTCTCCCTTTACACTGAATTCCCCCCCCATTACAGTATTTTGAGTCTGCTTTTTTATAGCAGTCATGAACAAAAGAAAAAAAGGTATGAAATCTCTTAGTGCATCTCGCTGATTTCCTCCGATTTTCTTTTTATTCTGCCAATTCTTGTTTCCTTTTTTCTTGCTGTGCAGGTTTTTGCCCAGCCTGGAGATGCGCGGTGGTGTAGCACGCGCGGGAAAGAGGCGCGCCTGGGCTACTGTTGCGGCGCGATGGCTGGAGCTTGCTAGGGTTTTTGATTTTGTTTTAATTTTGGGCATTTGGGCTGCATTGTATTTGGGTTAAATTAGTGGGTTTTAGGTTTTAGATTGGGCCCAGGGCAAAATTAGGTATTACAATATGGTATTCTTTTCATGTGATGCCATAACCCACCAGTTATGGTTTTACACGATATGGTATTTAGAGCTATGGCCATGGATTTCATGTTTTTAGTCTCAACGGACTCCTTAAATGACTCCGAAGATAGATACAGACTCATCATGTATTGACTTACTCATGACACATGCACTTTTTATTAGACTCGTTCTTACTTTCAAACATAAGCAACCATAGTCATTCAGATTCATAAGTCTTACATTTCTTATCAGTTCATCACATCTTACTTTACTATTTTCAATCTCATGCTTTGGTCACTTAATATAAAAGTTCCTACACATGGAAGAGTCCATCTAGGGACCCACCTGATACCCATAAATTGCAGTTGGAACTCTAAATTCAGCATATAACGAAAATTTGTAACAACCAACATAGGAACATCATTACAACTCATTCATTCAACTTTTACAATCATCTATAACCAAGAAAATCCTCTATCCAAAAACCTTACTTCCTCATTTTATTTTTCATGCTTACAAAACAAACTTACTCTTTTAGAAGTCAATATACAAAACCATAATACTTAACCATGATACAAAACAATCATCTTTATGAGCTCAGATCCTTGGTTTTAGCTTAACAAGAGGGAGATCTTTTTTCAGCTCCTAGATAAAACGATCATAGCATTTTGAAATAAAAGAAAAAAGAAAAAAGAAAAAAGAAAAATTCCCTCTTCCTAAGCCCATGATATAAAACCCTTATTCTCATAGTGGTATTTGACACGTGTCACAAACTTTGAAAACTATCTTTACAAATGGTTTATAGCTATAAAAAGAAATTCAATAATTACATATATTCGGTTCACCCTTTCGTTTCTTTCTAACTATCCCATTAGAACGTGACTAGAACGTAACTCAATAAACTAGCGTACTATACTTCTGGCGATAACTCAAATTACCCATGAATCCTTAACCTTCTTACCAATCTCGTCTTCTTCACGACTTAACACATTCATAGAACAATTCTTTCATGATAATCTATGATTAATTATGAGCCTGATCTATTCGCCAAAAGCATCAATTGGGCGAATAGGATGTTGCTACTCAAATTACTCTTGTTTACTTGTCATCTCAAGACCCACCAAAATTAGGTGTTGCAAGTTCGCTAAAGACTATCTTCAATGAAATGTCCATCAAGGACTATCTTAAGTGGAATGCTCGTCAAAGACTATCTTGGGTGGAATATTCGTCAGGGATTAAAGAAAAGGAAGAGGACATCCGTTAGAATTATCTAGTGTTGGGAAGTTTGACAAGGATTATATAATGTGGAAGTTCGCCAAAGACAATCTAAGGAAAAGATAGTCTGCTGGGGACTATATATTATTAGGAATATCTATTCAGACGTTCTGAAGTGGGAAAGTCCTGTGAGATTATCTTACTAGTACATTTCATAAGGGAAGAGTAGTGCTTAACTACCAACCAAATCTTATATTTAAGAGCCATATACGAGGATGTTAATAAATGAGTCTTCCTTTCAAAGAAGGTATATGCACAAGCTAAGTTATAAGAAGGTAAAGACCCATTCTTTGATTACTCCATGAAAAGTTTGATTGCGGTCCTGGTCCACTTTTATTCTTATTTTGATTACCCATGTAATAGATAGACTTTGGGTTCGATGGGAAATTTTTAAACATGTGTTCATCTCCACAGTATACACGAGATGTTTTCGAATTGACTAGGCTACTGACTTGACATACTATTATTGGAACCGTTAGTAGTAAAATTCTTAAGCATTGAAGACATAGAAGTGATGTAAGAGCATCTTTATGTACTCTTGCCACTCTTCTTCCTGTGGTTGTTTAGTTGGTTGGAAACTGGCAGTTATTTTTAGCAATTCTTTCAATAATTTCGTAAGCCTCATTGTAAGACCTAGGAAGAATAGCTTCATCTGCAGAAGCATCTACCGCCATTCTGGTGTGCGCATTGAGACCATTGTAAAATGTCTCCAATTAGATGCAATGTGAAATCTTATAGTGAGAGCATTTTTGTAATAATTACTTGAATCGTTCCTAAGTCTTATATAAGGATTCATCATCGAACAGTTGGAATATGGTGATCTCATCCCTAAGCTTGGAATTCTTACATAGTGGGTAGTACATCCTCAAGAATCACTCACCCAATTCTTGTCATGTACTTACTGAACTAGGTGGTAAAGAATTTAACCATACTTGTGCTCTGCCCCTTAATGAGTATGAAAATAACTTTAATCTCAGTGTGTCTTCTATTACTCTGAGCTCCATGAATAATCGAAGATGAATGTGTGGATCTCTAATAGGCATCCCACTAAATTGACCGACTGTTTGAAGCATTTGGAGCACCACTAGCTTTAACTCAAACTATGGTGCCTCAATTTTGGATCTTACGATTTTTGGACTAAACTTATGAAAAAGTGGCATAACATATTGACGAATGGCACAGTTTTTGTCGTCAGCAACAAGGATTAGATTTTGAGTTTTACTAGTTGCTTCTTCTCTTTGATTGGACTTCATTTTTTTAGCTCGTCTCACAGTTTCCTGTTGTCTTCTTCTATGTCTAAAAGTGTGTTTATAAACACCTGAAAAGCCACAAAAAATAGTTAAATTAAAATTAATAAAAAAATAAACCAAATTGAAAAATAATAAGTTTCACAAATAATTTGAATGACGTACAAGTGTACATAGTCATCAACAAGTAATAAAGTAGTAAGTAAAAAGTATCATCTCAATAGGGATTATATAGGCAAATATTGTGAAAATAAAATCTTAGCAAATTGGTGATGGAAATAATTGTGAGTAGATTGAATTAACTAATTAACTTAACTAAAAATCAACTAAGTATGCTAAAAATAAATGAGAAATTTAAACACAGAGTAATAAGCAACAATTCACAAGTTTAATTATAACCGCCTTCAGCCATACTAACATCTAGAGCGTGAATACTATACCAAAAGATATATAAAAGTGATGCGGTATCTGCAAGTATACGGAACAAGTTGTAATATAGTTATAATGGAGTAGGTGAGTACTTCGAAGATCGTATCCAAAGAGGGCTAGTACTAGATCAATTTTAACCTAAACACCTAATTTGTCATAATTTGGTGTAGTAAATTAAACTAATTTTCGCAATTTAGGAGCTTAAAAAAAAGCATTATCATTAGGTTCTAATTATGTTTTTGTAAGGTTTCTTAAAGTCAATAAAATGTGCAAACTAAGTCTTTTATTGACCTTAAGGGCCGAATGAGGCTTAAAAGTGAGCTAGTGAACTTTGTAAATATGCAAGAGACCATTAGAAGGCATACTAATTTGATACTGGTCACTACGTCGCAACACAGAATGATCAATGTCACAACATAGGGAGTAGAATAGAGAACTCACGAGGCTGCCTTTTATGTTGTGACACAACCTAAGGGTGTCGCGACATACCCTTGAAGACATCTCAAGAGGAATATATTGACTCCTATGCCACGAAATAGGTCTTGATATGTCACGACATCGACTCTGGACTAGAATTAACATGAGCCAGAGGGTGTTTTGGTTCACACAATCAAACTTAAAGTTCGGGAACATCAGCTAACCTAAGGTTAAGGACAACGGCCACCTGGAATCTATAAATAGGCTTAGTTGTCACACATTATGGACACCAATTACTTAGCTTAGAGTTTCTCTTTTAATTTCAGTTTAGTTTTTCTCTTTTCTTAGGTTTTAGATTTACTTTTAATTTATTTTTTGTTTTATCTCGAGTGATCTAATTTGTGGAGACAATCAAATTATGGATTCACATTCATTCTTAATACAAATAAGATTATTTTCTTAAACTTTATAGTTTCGATTCATTTATCATGTTTACTCTTTATATCGATTCTATATGTTTATGAAAACCATGAGGAACTAATCCTTTTATAGGGGATTAGTGAGTGGAGGTATGATCTATTAACTATTTTATAGGGTTATTCAACGGATCAGCTATTTGGGAGAGGAAGAACCTAAACCCTAGGCCTGACAACCCTAGAAAGTCATTAATGTGGAAATTAACCCAAAATTGGTATGACCTATTTGTAAACACCTTCACCCCAAGCTGATTTGGACTGTGAGGTCAGAAGATAAGTAGTCCTTGCCAATTCGTTATTTTAGTGAAATATCGGAAGATCCTGCTGGGATAGCGACTAGTTGATTGACGAGGAACCCAAAGCGACAATTGATGAAGATTACCAAAGTGAGCTAATCACTCACGACCAGATTTGATTAATTCTGCTTTTTGATCTCTTGATAGTTATTTCTTTCTATATTATATTTTATTAGTATAAAAATATTAAAAAACTCTCTTTATTTATATTAGCATAATATAACCTATTTCAAAGTACTAATTAGATCTTTTGGTGTTTAGGTTAAAATTGATCTAGCACTAGCCTCTTTTTGGGTACGATCTTCAAAGTACTCACTTACTCTATTGTAACTATATTACAAATGGACCCGTATACTTGTAGATATCGCCTTGTTTATATATCTTTTACTGCAGTATTCACACTCTGGACATTAATATGTCTAGAGGTTGTCAACACCAAAAGATCTAATTAGTACTTAAAATAGGTTATATTACGAAAATATAGATAATCAAGATTTTAAGGGTTTTTATAATAATGAAAATATGACAAGTAAATAAGTATCAAAAAATTGAAAAGTGAAATTGATCAAATCTGGTTATGAGTGATTAGCCTGCTTTGGTAATCTTCCTCAATTACTGCTTCAGGTTTTTCGTCAATCAACTAGTCGATATCCTAGCAAGATCTTTTGATACGTCCACTAGAATAATGAGTCAGCAAGGATTACTTATCTTCCGACGTCACAATCCAGACCGATTTGGGGTGAAGGTGTTCATGGATATGTCATACTAATTTTGGGTTAATTCCTACTTTGATAAATTCCTAGGGTCGTCAAGCCTAGGGTTTAGGTTTCTCATTTCCCAAGCAGTTGATCCGTTGAGTAACCCTACAAAATAATTAATAGATCATGCATTCACTTGCTAATCCCCCATAGAGAGGTTAGTTCCTCATGGTTTTCGTAAACAATATAAAGTTGATATAAAGAGAAAATATGATAATTGAATCGAAAGTATAGAGTTTAAGAAAAAGTCTGATTTGTATTACGAAGAAGAATGAATCCACAAAGTCTAATCGCATCCACAAACCAAATTTATCGAGATAAAACAAAGAACAAACTGAAAATAAATCTAAAACTTAAGAAAAGAGGAAAACTAAACTAAAAATTAAAAGACAGATTCTGAGCTAAGTAATTGGTGTCCATAACATGTGCTAAATGAGCCTATTTATAGATTTGATATGGTTGTCATCCTTAACCCTAGGTTAGCTGATATTTTCAAGCTTTAAGTTGGATTGTACGTTCTAAAACGCCCCCTGGTTCGTATTAATTCCTGTCCAGAGTCAATGTCGTGACACATCAAGACCTGTGTTACGACATAGAAGTTAGTATACTCTTCTTTAGGATGTCTTTAGAGGTACGTCACGACACCCTTAGGCTATGTTATGACATTGAAGGCAGTCTCGAAATTCTTTCATTCTGCTCCCTATGTTGCAACATTAAGTCCTCCATATTGTGACATAGTGACCAGTATTGGTTTAGCACGCCTTCTAATGGTCTCTTGCACACTCACAAGGTTCATTAGCTCACTTTTAGGCCTCATTCGGCCTTTAAGGTCAATAAAAGACTCAATTTGCACATTTTATTGAATTTAATTAAACTTACTAAAGCATAATTAAAACTTAATGATAATGCTTATTCTGAAGCTCCTAAAGTGCGAAAATTAGTTTAATATTCTACACCCAATTACGGCAGATCAAATTACTATGACATGAAAGAGTTAGATTAATTATATTCTTTAATTTAGAATTATTAAAGCAGTGTTAATGATGTTACAAAAGAAATTCATGGCGACTGCTATTTATTAACTTATGAAATCACACTTATTTAATTATTAAGTTTTTCTAGCATATTTTTATGTTCAATCAACTGATTAATTTTGATAAGCAGACATCATACTATATGAGGTAATAGTGATATTTCTATACTAAAATAATTTAATCACATTAATCCTAATGTTATTCAAGGTAACAAAATTGTTTCGATATTATTACTAATTTGACCTAATTTATCATAAAAAGATCAAACATGTACCATTCAGATATTGTGTTAATGAATTGCAATCTTATTCTGATTAAACAATTAATTTGATTGCTTCTCTACATTTATAATGCGTGAATAGCATGTTCATGATTTTATTTGAATGAATAAGCAACCAAGACACATAACTTAATTAACAAAATTTTAACAATCTGAGCTAAAAGAATGCAATCAATCCAAAAATAACAGAATTAAGTCATTTTAATTAAATTGAAAGCAGAAAAATATTTAGAAATCATGTTCCAATTCAGAACAAAATAAAAAGTTAAAAGGGAAAGAAACTAAAAGATAAATTCGATGTTTCTTCATAGCTCAGCTTGTGTTCCTATTCCTCCTTCCTTCTGCTTTGCTCCGTCACACAATTACATTCAAGGTGCCAAATTTTGCTGCTCAAATAACTTCTGAAATGCTTTCGTCAAAGTCTTGTGTCGCTCTTTGAAATGAGAAGTGAAAGAATGAAGAATGGGAGAAGAGATGGTAAGTGAGGAATGAGTGAAATAAGTGAATAGATAGGGACTATTTATACTTGAAATTCTCTTCTCATATGGCTGACCCTTTCTTTAAATAAAGTGGGTGGATGACATTGAAATTTTTGCTTCATTCATGCTTGATTCATGGGAGAGAAAGCTTGAAATGCAGAGGGGAGTTAGATCGTCACATGTGCTAATTTTTTTTTGGCTAATTTTCAATGTTTATGAAGTCTTGGGTGGCTTATTTGGGCACCTCTATGGACGGTTGAGCCTTCTCCTCCTTAGTGGATGGTTTGGGCTCTTATCTCCTTAGCAGGATGTCCATTTTTGCTAACCCAATTCTTGTGTTGGGTTAAGAATATTACCAAAGGCCAATAAGATTTATTTCGGCATCCAAAGATGACCAGATATCAGCCAAATTTTGCATGACTTATGTTGTAGAAATGCTACAACATTGAGCACCAAAAAGGTGAGCTTCAAGACTGCATTTTCTTCTAGTGTATCAGTTGTCTCAAAAAATACAAAAACCATGTGTTTTAGTGTATAAAGTGATCAAATTAGAAAATTCATCTTAGTATCAACTAATAGGACAAAATTATGCAAAAAAAATCCAAAATTTGCATTAATTCCTAGTTTAAAAGTGTTGAAGATAACTCTATATTTTAGAGCTATCAATGAGCAGTTATTTCGACTGAAGTGCTATCATGTGAGAGGTAAAGCACCCTCCACACCTCAGTAAGTTAATAATGTTAAATACTTTATGTGAGGCATTTTTCCAACCGAGGCTTTGAGTCAACAAAAGAAGAAGATTGCCTATGATACTAAAAATTATATTTGAGGGGAGCCATATACCTTTCGATAGTATGTAGACAAGCTTACTCGATGATGCATGGCTAAAGAGGAAATCAAAGATATTCTAGCTGGGTGTCATGTTTCCCCTTGTAGGGCCATTTCGGAGGAAAGAGAACTGATTAGAAGATTCTACAATCTAGATTTTATTGACCGATGATGATCAGGGATGTATATGAATTTGCAATGTGTGACCACTGTCCACAAATCAAGAAAATTTTCGAACGAGATGAGATGTTTCAAAAAGGAAATTTGGAGGTTAAAATTTTTTATGTTTGGCGGATCCACTTCATGGGACCATTTCCAAACTTTTTCAGGAAACAGTACATTCTATTGGCATTGGATTATGTGGATTGAAGCAATGGCTTTACCGAAAAATGACACGAAAGTAGTTGTGAAGTTTCTACGCAAGAACTTCTATGCAAGAACATCTTCTTGAGATCTTATCAGTGATAAAGGGTCACACTTCTGCAGTAAGAAATTGGAAAATGCTTTCTCAAAGTATAGTGTGAGACTTCGAATTACCACTGCCTACCATCCTCAAGCTAGCGGTTAAGAGAAAGTGTTAAACTAGGAGATTAAGCAAATTCTTGAGAAGGCAATGAATCCGACTCAGAAGGATTGGTCGATTTGATTAGATAACACCTTATGGGCTTTTCGGACATCTTACAAAACCCCATTAGGGATGTCCCCATATTGTATCATCTATGGGAAAAATTGACATTTGTCTATGGAATTAGAGAATTAGACATATAGTGAAGTTAAAGAGTTGAATTTAGACCTTGGCTTAGTGACGAAAGCTCGTCTGTTTCAATTGCATGAGATGGAAGAGTTTTAGTTTTTAGCGTACAAGAGCGCTAAGTTGTATAAGGAAAAAATAAACTCTTCCATGATGCAATGATCAAACAGAAAACTTCGTGTCAGGTCAACAAATACTTTTGTTCAATTCTTGTCTTAAATTGTTTCTTGAGAAGTTAATATCCTGGTGATCTAGGCTATACACCGTCAGCCCTGTATTAACTATTGGAGCAAACGAACTCACAACAAAAGATGGTTAGCTATTTTTAGTAAATGGGAAAAGGGTTGAATCGTATTTAGCAGACACAATGGACTCATTCAAAGAATTCTAGTACTTGAATTGTGGCCCTTATCGAGATAAAATAGACAACCAAACAAGTGAGGAAAATGACGATGCCGAGGGGTTGTGTCGTATTATCGAGAAGTGTAATGTTAGTGGGACTCATGCAATAATAATATTTTTTTTTGTTTTCCATTAAATAATTGATATTTTTTTGTAAATAATTTAATTATTTGAGTAGAGACTCTATTTTATTTTATTTAATTTTTAACTTTATTTCATGCTTAGGATTAGTATTTACTATGTATAGATAGGTGTTTGGGACTGAAAAAGTAAGAAATTTTGTGCATGCTACAGTGATATCAAGATACTAACCATAGGGTGTTGGGGGGAGCCCAAAATCATTTTCAATGTCTCAAAATTCACCCCTTGTTGTGGCAACACACGAAACAGATACGAAAAAATATTTGTTTCAAAATGTGCAAGGATGTTGCGACATCAAAGGGTGGAAGTCACGACACTAGGACTAATTTTCCCTTAGTGTCGTAATGCCACAACCTCAATGTTGCTACACCCTTATCAGGTTTTGAGATATACATGTTTGAAAGTCGTGACTCTCCCCTATTTTAGCCTATTTAACAACAAAAAACTCCTCCAAAACACCCATTTCACTTAGTTTCATTCATAAATCCTAAATTTCTTTTCCCTTTCAAGATAATCTTCTAATCTCTTCTCCTTCAAGTTTTCTGCATTATTTATTGTTTCTTTTCTTATTATTTTTAGGTTCTCTTTTCGGTTGGGAAATATTTGCACAAAGAAGGAGTTAATCCATCTTGCTTTCAACAATAAAAAATTATGAAGGTTAGGCATTCCAACTCCCTTATTTTTCAATTATCTTGTTATACTTGCAAAAAATATTTCATTTCATGTTGATTTAACTATTTGTATTTACTTAAATATTTAAAAAAACTTGGTTATTGAAAACTAGAAATTCTTTTTTGTTATGGTTAGTTGGTTAGATTAGGTCAAGAAATTTTTGCTTGTTTGAATAGTGAGGAAAATAGAACCATGCCTCCTAGAAAAAAAAAACNGACTCGATCTCAATTGGAACCACCTTCATCATCGAAGTACGTTCTGAAAAAAATTAAAACCAATTAGGCCAGAAAGCTTTTCCTAACACTTCAAGGACGAACATTCATCCTTGAACATGGTTTTGACTCGGCCTCCTTTTTGTGTAATGAGATATGGGATCTAGTCCAGTTCCATAAGTGGCACAACTTTTGCCTTTTACCAAAAACACCTAGGATTATACTCGTTTTTTGGAGTTTTACTCCAACCTAAAATGTACTGATAAAAATTGAGTGTAAGTACGGCCCTAAAAAGTAGACTTCTCTCCTAAGGCCATTTGTGATCACTATGGTGTCCCATTTTATAAATAAGACATTGCTTCAACTGCTTTAAAACATTTTCACAATGTCAATATGGATACCATAATGGCTTAACTAAAAATAGAGGAGAATGGAAGCGAGAGGTACATAATAACTTTCCTCTCTCATTTGATTAGGATTTCATGTTCTATATTGCAAAAATGTGGATGCAACTAATTTGTACTTGTGTTATCCCTGTGCTTAACACTAACATAGTTAATGTTTTTTGAGTTGTTTTGTTGTATTCTATTTTGCAACACAAGCGTGTTTCTCTAGGGAAATGGATCAACAAACACATGAGGAAGTGTGTGGCTAGAGGCACGGTTGGTATCTATTTACCACACCTAGTTACGAAATTATGTTGTAAAACCTAGGTGGCTATAGAGACAACCAAGCAATTCCACGCCCCATTCAAAGTATAATCGATGATTCCATGATTCAGTGAGCTGCAAAAAAAATCCAAGAATGGTGTAACACCCTTAACCCATCTCTATTGTTGGATTAGGGTTACAAAGTATTACGATAACATTTCTAACATCTAAAACTACTTACAAAACAAATATTCAATTATAATTACAATTTATGAAATCACAATCCATTCACAATAAACATACACTTACGGGCCTTAAATTGAGTTTACGGGGCCTTAAAAATATATTGAAAACATTATGAGGGTTAATTTGAAACAAAAACGAAAAAGTTAGGAAAAAGTTGAAAATTTTGAAAAAAAAATATGGGACACATGGCTGTATGCCACAGCCTAGACCATGTGGACATTCGAAGTCTGGACACACAACCGTGTCCCAACCCGTGTGTCTGCCCATGCGTATATTTGAATTAAGGTCACACTGTTGTGTGCCTACCTTTATATGTATTCAATATTGAGTCACACAGCCGTGTCGCTGGTCGTGTCTCAGACTGTGTATCAAACTGTTTTAAGATACACGGCTGTGTCGTAGGCCATGTGAAACCTGCACCTTGATACAATAAAAGACACGACTATGTGGTTAGACTGTGTGTGACACACGACCGTGTGGCAGCTCGTGTCCCAAGCCATGTGTACCACAATTTGCTTCTAATACAAGGCAATTACCACACATATCTTGGTTAACAATTTAAGCCTAAAACTATCATCTAAACATCATCAAATACACTTCAAAACAACTCAAAACATGCAAATATCATACATCCTAAGTGCCTAACCAATATACCCTCATTGACACCACATTTAAATAATCAATTACAAGCCAAAAATTCATTCATACTATACCTTTCCAATATGTCATTTAAAGGCACTTCAAACAAGATCAACCATTTGACAAAACAAACGAATATAATTCATTCATACTATACCTTCCATTTATGAAAATACTTCATAAACAAATAAAAAATCAAAACTTACATATCCACAAGCATACATAACTATATACAATTGTTTACTTTGAACAAAACATTTAACAAGTTTACACAACATCATCTTTAAACAAGTTACCTTTAATGGAACATTCAAACATCAAAATGACCATATCTAACCAAACAACCTAGGTACATGCCAAGATACAAAAAGAAGTACATCACTAACATTGAGTTTGGGTTTTGTCGTGAATTCTGAGTCGTTGTAATCTGCATTCAAAGAAAGGTTCAAACATTAAACAAACTCATTCATTCAAAAAATCACACTTACACCTAGGGACTTAAATTTTTACATTTCAATATATATAAGTTTATTTATATGGAATTTACTATACGACTCAATAATTCATATTGTATATCTTCCATGACATCTTTCTCAAGCCAATTTTCTCTAATGGATTTATTATTCCTTGTCTATACAAGTCATCCAATAAATGGCACCCGATGCCTAACGGTTAAACTGTAAATCAGTTTTGAGCCCAACGCTAGTTGGATAAACCAATAGATATATAGGGAGTGTGCCTAGCACTAGTCAGATAAACTAACAAAGATTTGCGCCCAGCACTAGTCAAATAAACTGATGAAGATTTACTCCCAGCGCTAGTCAGATAAATTGACAAATATAATGTTGTGCCCAGCACTAGTTAGATAAATTGACGAAAGTTGTGCCTAGCGCTAGTCGGATAAATTGACAGATATAATGGTGTGCTCCACACTAGTCAGATAGACTGACTAAAGTTGCTCAACAAGAATTAAGTCTTCCATACTACATTTCATAATTTAATCAATCACCACAACAATCATGTGAACATCTTTGATCTATTTCATATTCATACGTATTGTATTCCATAATACTTCATTCAATAGAATTAATCGATTATATTAAAGGATAGAACTTAATATTGTATACAACTATACTAATTAGATTAAAATAAGGAGTTTGAGTCAAGGACTAAGAACTTACTGAATTTACGATAGTTTTCGGTGATCGAGGTTGATTAATCGACAACTTTCTCCTTCTCTCGGTTAACAACCATTTTACTTGTATCTTGATCTAAATACAATAAACTAATTCAATTTAACTAACTCAAAACCACAATAATTCAATTTAAACAATCACTTATAAAATCATATTTCAACATTTAACCCTTAATAATTAGCCATTACACAACTTAGTCCTTAACATAAAAATTAACCTCATCTCATTCTCATTTAATTTCCATAGCTACCCGAATATACATATAATTCACTAACAATCATTAAATTCTTGAAATTTTTAATTTAACACCATGACATTTTAATTTGTAGCACTTAACTCCTTTAAAGCTTATACTAACTAAATCACTACTTAAAGTAATAATTTCTCATACCATACAATTTAATAACCTAACCAACAATTTCTAGCAAAATAAATAGTCTAAAAAAAGTCCCTATATTTATCATAATTTATCCATTTAGTCCCTCAATCAACAAAATTTTTTATTTATAAATTAGTCCTTAATGCAAAAACTTCCAAAATTCACTCAACAAGGTAGTCTCACTTAACTTCCAACCCCACAATCTTTCAAAACAACTCCAAAAGCTTAAATTTTTCTAAGATGACATCCTCCACAACATTAACAATTTTAAAAATTCAAACATGGGCAATCTAGCTTATGGTTTAAAGGTACCAAAAACATAAAATTTATGCAAAAAGGACCAAATAATACCAACCAAATTGAGCTTGGAAGATTAGAGAACAATGGTAGAAAATACTGCCCTCTTTCCCAATTTCGGCATACAAAAAGATGAAGCTCTCCAATTTGTTTCTCTAATCCACTAACTTATTTATTTCTTATATTTTATTATTTCCTTTTTACTTTTATGTTAACATAATTTATTAACTTATTAGTTATGATATAATTAACATATACTAAATAATATCCATAATAATCATCCACTATCAATACTTATATAGTTACTGGTCTATTTATTTAATAAGTCTCTCACCCTAGTCTCACCATGTAATTTAGTATTAATCACTACTTTTATTACCTTCTTGAATTAGTCCATGTACTTTTATTGATCACCAAATAATTAAAATTATCTAACTAACATTCAATTCACTTCTAAGGTAATCCCATAAATATTTAATATTATGAGCCCAATTCACATAAACAGATTTTAGAAATATATTTCCCAACACCCCTGAATTTCGGGTCGTTACAAGTGGAACCAACGCCGCAAGTACAAAATGGGGATGCCACCAGGCCTTCCAAAAAAGGCACCTGAAGGCAAGGAACTGCCAAAAGATGAGGTGGTTGAAACTATGTGGCACAACACCCAATGGATGCCTACATTTCAGCCATACGTTGACCACTATGCACCGGAACATGGGTTGGATGTCCGGCATTGGTTGGTGAATCCATGTGTTGTCTTCCACCAAGGAGAAACAAGAGGAAAAAAGATAAGACGAAAAGCAGAAGAAAGGCATGATGGAAGGAGATGACCCCAAGACTTATATTGATGACATCGACGAGGCATTCATTCCTGAACATCTTTCTATGAAAGGAGTCATCTTTTGCAACCCTGACACCAATAAGTCACGTAGTTGATTGACCTGTTGCCAAACATAGTGGCAGTTTTAGTACATTTCGACATTTAGGAGGCTTGTTTTCTAGTTTTTTTATAATTAACTATCACATTTTCAGCTTTCAAAGTTTAGGTTTAATTATTTGCAAAATAAGTGTTTTTATGTAATACTTGATGTTACTTGACCTGCTAGGCCAATTCAAGCCTTAAGGTTTTAATCTATTTAATTGAGTGTGTAGGATGTGTATTTAACAGCCTGATAGCCTTAGGAATGACACCCGAGTGTAGCACAAGCTTTTCAAGATGCAACACGAGAAGCTAGAACTCCTAACTTAGAAATAAATATATATAAATTAAGTGTGGTACTACAAACGAACAGATCAAATTGTAATATAAAAGTGTTATAACAGAACACCGAGTATTTCGAGCATCGTACCCAAAATGTCACACCCCAAAATTGAGCTTAGAAGTTTTGAGGGTAAATTAGGAATTTTATCTCGGAATGGGTTCGAAAATTTTGAATTGCAGTAACCCGAAATTATTTTTGTCTATGGCATTTTAAAAATTAAAATAATTTTTGAAAATAATGTTAAAAAGACTTTCAATTTTAAAATAAGGATTATTTTGTAAAAGGGTTCAAATTAGGAGTAGTTATAAAGCAATTATACCAAAGTTTTAAAATACTTTATTTTTCCCCTCCATCTATATTAGTCACATTCACTTCTTCTTCTTTGTTTTGTGTTCTTATCCCTTGCTCTTCAAAAGCTCTTCCCATTCAATTTTGATTCCTAAACTTTATTCCTTTGATTTTATCATCACCCAATCATTAAAACTCCATAGAACTTCAAGAAAAATATCCAAAACACCATAGCTTTTGTCATCTCCCAAGCTTGTGTGTTTTCTGGGTTTTCAACCAAAAGCTCATTTTTCTTCCACCGAAGGTAACAAATAATTTTTCTATTTGTTTTTAATATTATCTAGTCTTTTAAGTAGAGTTTTTAACCATTAAACCGCATATTTCAAATAAAAGCTAAAAATTAGGTCGGTAATGATGGATTTTGGGATTTTGAATAAAAATGGGGTTTCAAAGTGTTATTCAATTATTTTTTACATGATTAGAAGGTTTCTAATCTTACTTTAAAGTTTCGTTGAATATTTCCAATGTTTTAATGAATTTTCGTGAAAATTGTCATAAACATGTCAAAATTTTTGATAACATGAATTGGGTAGTTTTGAGTAGTTTAACGGTTGAGAATCTGTCATAGGTCAATAACTAGATGAACAGAATCATTTCTAGGCAAAAACATTAAGTATAGACCAAGATAATTCAAATTCAAGTTTTCCATGTCGAAGGTTTCGATTACAAGAGAATTTAGCTTATGCTTGTGTTTTGATTATTTGAAGTGAGTCTTTGGCTAATTTTTGATTGTTCATATTGTGTAGTTATTATGTGTGAAGAATCAGAATTGTTGGAGCCTTCTACGAGCAAGGCGAAAGGCAAATAAAAGCTAGTTTAAGCTTTTGGCAATTAGGCGAAAGCGTGATCAATAAGTGTTTGGAATCACTACTTGTAGACACAATTCATAGTATTAATTGCGATTTTAGGAATTGCCTAAACCCCTATCCTAAGTTCCAAGTGTAAGCTTTTTCTTTCTCTTGCTTTATTTTGGAAAATTATGTGATTATGTGAATAATTGTGGATTGATTATTATGATACGATATTGTGATATGAGACATATGTGATGACTATTGTGAATTTTGTTGTGTTGTGGGCATGATCACCAAATAATAGTGATAAAGATATGCTAATAATGCAAATATGTAGTGGAAGTAAGCAATATTTCTGAAAGTACATATGTGTTGAATTGTAGAATGTGATATTATTATGTCGGGTAATATGTGAGAATACTTGTATGTGATACATAATGTACTAATTTTAATGCACACACGTGTGGTTGGATATTTGATAGCTCAGTGAACATTATTGTGGCACTTAAAGTGTAAATAAATGAGAATCCAATAAGTGTGTAATGTGTAAGAGACTGGCATGCGAATTGATGAATATGAACAGAGATGATGTGCATTAAATCAGTAATTAAAATAGTGCAATTGTGGATATTTTGGCCTTGTGATCTTTTGAAACCGTTGGATATAGTTGGCTTGCCATAAGATTGTAGGTACTCACTTATATGTATTGTGTTTTTGGGCATTGAGGCCCTAGGATAGGTTGGAGAGATAAAAGAATGTGAGCTAAGCTCCATTCAACGAGACATGTTTGGTGTGTTGGAGAGTGTTAGCTTTATGCTTCACTTTTTGGGATATGTTCGACTCTATGAGTTAATTGGTGTGTTGGAGATCCGTGTATCTAATATGTAGTGATAGAGCCCACTTTATGTTTCATAGCCTCAAGTGTCAATTTATCGTTTAAATGTGATCTTATATATTGTGATAATACGATAAGAGATGGATGCTTATAATTGTGAATAATATGCTAAATGAGTTTATTTAAGCTTCACGAATATGTTAGTATGTTCTCATAGTAAATTGCATATGTAATTATAGTTTGGGTCGTTATCATTTAACTTGTGAATGCATGTGAACATATAAGCTAAACTTGTGAATTATTAAAGCATGTATACGTTGTTTAGTCTTGATGAATTATTGTTAAATGAATTGTATATATAAGCGAGTTGAGTGTAATTGCATGTAAGAGTATACGTTAGTTTTATGATTTAATGAAACGTGAATATGTTATTTTGACTTTGTTAGAATATGGTTGTGAACATGTTGTAGTATGCTCTTATTTAACCTTTGATATTGTGTATACTTTGTGGCTACTCTGACATTCACTGGGCTTGTTTAAGCTCGCTCACTCTCTAACCATTACAGATATTAGCATTTGTTGTGTGAGCAGTGCGAGGATACCAAGGAAGTGGTCCAAGTTAGGCTTTAGTATTTGCGTAGGTGGTATTAATATTATTCTTTGAACTATGGGGATAAGGCAATATGGTTAGACTTTGATTGATTATTATTGCGGTCCTCATGATATTCTATGAGTTTAGTTTTCTAGCACTTTTGATGAATGTCATAATTATTTCATTGGTATTGTTTTGGTTTAAATATTTGTTATGTTGAAGTGCCATAAACTGTATGTATGGTCAATGGACGTTGAATAATGTGGTAGAACTATTGCATGATATTGCAATGATGTTTTAGATAATTTGTATCTTAATTATTCCTAGGAACTATACGCTTGGACCTTTGTATATTGATTCTTGCTCAAACATGTTTTCAATGTTTGAAACTATTATTATGGTCGTTTTGTGGAAAACGTTACACGTTGAATAGTTATTAGTTAGAATGGATTATATGCCTTGAACTGTTGTATTTTTGTTGTCTAGAGTAAAGGTATTGATATTCGGGTTTTAAAAATGATATTTCCATGATTTTCAAAAGTGCAGGAAGTCAGTAGTGTAAATTGGTATCGATACCATATCACGAGTATCGATACTCAGGGTAATAAAACCAATACTTTTTGAAATGTACCGATATTTTCTGGGGTTTTGATTTTAGACAAGAAACATAATACTAATTTGGTACCGATTTTCTGGGTGGTATCGATATCAACCAGGAGAATTATCAATACCTTTGATTCAGTATCGATACCTACATGATTTGTTTTGAAATTTTGCTATGTGGTTCCTATACATGTCTAATTATATTTATAAGACCATTTGATGTGTGTTAGCATGTATTAATGATAATTAGGACTATGTTTAACTTAATACTCGTGTAAATGCTAAAATGGAAGAAATTTCTTTAATAACGAGCTCATTTGTACTGTATGATATGAGACGGTATTGTGGCATCCTGATAGTCGGGCTCAGCGACCGGGCCGAGTTTAGGGTGTTACACAAAGGTTGCATATTGGAGAAATTTATTATTAAATAAATTGCTAAAAATAATTACTAATCTAATCGAGTTACAAGTTAGTAGTGTGAATCCAAACTAAAAGATTAATTAAACTAATTAAATTAATTACCCTAAATTAACCTAATGGAATTTCTTATTCCTAGTGTCAACGATGCAAGCTTGCAGCCTCTAATTGATTAAATCCCTAATTATCAATTAAGTCATTAATTACCCTCAACTAAGTTGTTCACCACCCTTAGTTAAGAATACCCTCTCGGTCTCATCTTCACAAAAGATTACCACCTAAGTCACCCTCTCAGACTCTTCTTAGGCATATAAATACCCTCTCGGTCTCACAACTTGGCACAAGTTATACTCAACAGGATACCCTCCTAGTCTCACCTGTTTAGATATTCTAATAGGGGCATCATTCCCTAATATACTAAGCACTCTTGAATAAACACCCAATTTTAAGTAAAAAATTACTTAATTAATAGACCAGATCCATAACCAAAACATTCAAGATATAAAATATGCACATGATTTTATTCCAATATTCACACAAACATTAGTTCATCAGGCTAACGAAATATAAACAATGGAATAAAAGAAAGAGATAAGGAATTTGCTCATTGATAAATCATTGAAGCGCTGCTCCGAAACAATCTCCACTCGCAAATGTCTTCACATCGGAATAGAAAAATTATGACTAAGCGAACATAAAAATAAACTAAAACTAAGAACTAAATAAAATAAAATTGTCTAGGTCTAACCCCCCATTTGTTAGGGTTACAATGGCCTCCTTATATAGGCTAAATTAGGGCTACTTGATGCTCACACATCTCTAAATACACTTAAAGTTTAATTAATACAAGAGATAAAAAAAAAGTTGTCAAATCGTGGTTGCTTATATAAGAATTTGTCAGCATGAAGTCATAACTTTGTGCGCAAGAAATTTTTGGCTATGTAGAAGCTATGTCGCGACACAGCCTACCCTGTATTGCAACACGCACCCTATTTTAAATCAGGATTTCGATTTTGGCTTCAAAGTTCGGTGTCGCGACACAGTTGTCATCGTTATGTTTTGGGGCCTAAAATGGAATCTTACACACTCAAGTAACCTATTAATCATTCTCGAGGCCCGACTTAGCCTCACGGGTCATCGAAACACTAAAAAGTGCATAAAAATGCTTATTTTGCAATAAAATGAATTTAAGCTAAGAAATGTGAAAACACAATAAAAGATATTAAAATGCCTAGAACAAGCTCTTTAAATGCCGAAAAGTACTTAAATTGCCACTACAATTTGTGGCAGGTTAGTTACAAAACTTTACTAAATGGTTTAAAGAGCTTTGAAATTATATTTTAGCATAATTGTCCATTTTGTGTCCAAATTCAAGGAAATAAGCTTTCAAGATCTGGTTTTTATATTTCTTTGTAATTAGGTCATTTGATTAGTTGAATAAGTTTGTTTCATTATTTGAAAGTTGTTGGAAAAGTTCAAGTTGGTTAAAATTGAGTTTTTCAAATTTTGACTTATTTAATGGTCATTTTCAAAGCAAAAATGAGTTTCTAAAGATTTAAAGTTAAGCTTTATTTGACCTATGGATATAGTGTACATTTTAGCATATTTATTATCAATAGATAAATCTATGTTGTATATAGGTGCATTTGTATGTAAGCATGTTTGAAATATGTGAATGTGCCTAATATGCCTTTACTAAGTGTGTTTGTCTTATTTGAAAATTTTTTTATCACTTAGTATTTTGGTTTAAGATGTTTTTTGCTCACAAAAAAAAGAGGTCACCAAGTAATTCTTTGATTCAACAATGTTATGTTTTGAAAATGACTAAATGATTTAATAGGAGCTTTCTTAAAATGCAAATTTCTCTTAAATTTTTGTCATATAAAAAAGGGGGAGATTGTTAGCTTTGATGTACCAAGCTTTTGATATAACAACATTTAAGATAAAATTTATATTATTATATTTCCTAAACCATTTGGTGAAAATATAGTTGAAAATTTTATCAAACACTTTCAAAGCATTTTCAAAGGCTTGCAATATATTAAAAAAACATGTTTTAAATGTGTTTTAATTTATCTAAATGTTCTTGGGCTAATAACAAAGTGTTCTAACGCATTTAAAATACTTTTAAGGGACTTTGGCATGCAAGTCTCGAGACATGAAAATTTTAATGCAAAATTCTATTTTAAAGACTTTGGTATCAAGACAAAGTGAGTCTTGTCTCAAGGCAACAGGCATGTCTCGAGACAAACAAACATCAAAGCTAAGGGTTGCTTTAGGGGAGCCATGTCTCGAGACATTCGAGTAATTGTCTCGAGAGACTACGACCAGGTGCCTTGAAACATACTAGCATTATATTGAGACACTGCCTACCAACAACTATATAACAATCATATTTTCCTTCTTGTCTTGAGACAATGGGTTTATGTCTCAAAGACAAACTACTATAGGTTGCATTAACTGCACGAAACAAATGCTCGTGTCAGCTAGAATCCATCCCCAACGATCATAAACGTCTACAAACTTGTTCCTTGATAAATACACTTCAAGAACACTTTAAAACAAAAGAGAGAGATATCCAAGCATCAAGATAGAGAGAAAAGTATTTAAATTTTTATTATTTCATTTCTTTTGGAAATATTCTCTAAGAGCTTAGTGTCAAATTTTTTACCATTCACATATCTTTGTTTTAAGAGCTTAATTTTTGTAAACGCACACTTTGTAAATGTCTCTTTGTTTACTCTATTTCATTTCACCAATTGTAAATTAGGTGGGTTTTAATTGAGCTACAAAAACTAGGAAAGGTTCTAGTTAAACCATAAAAACTAAAGAAAAAGGTTCTATCTTAGCTTTGTGAAAAGGGATAGGGATTGTAAAAGCTATATCTTTTCCTTGAAAGGTATCAGTTCAAGTATAATGAATTGGGAAATCCTTGGGTTACCAAGGTAATGGAGGTAGGCAATTGGGGTTGAACCATTATAAATCGAAGTGTTCAAGTTTTTTTTCAATTTCCTAATCCTTTAGAAAAGTTTGCAAAGAATTTTAAAATACCAATTCACCCCCCTCTTGGTATTTTCGGGCCTAACACTTTTGAAGATCAGGTAGATGTTGGCTTATCTAAAAATTGACAATAAAAAAATTGTTTGTGGAGAATTATATAGGTTAAAATGGTATTAAAGATTTTTATCCAAATTCAGTATCACCCGTAATGGCTATTATTGGGTGTGTGCTCAAAATAAGCATTCAACAAAATCACTGAATAGCATATTAAATGATATAGAATTCAGTGCTAAATATCTAACCCAAAAAAAAAAGGAATTATTGTTAGTTATGTAATAAAGGGAATTAAATAGCCATTCCCTCCAACCAAATGTGCTATTAATTCACATATTTCACTTAACACCTAATTCACATGTATTACTGAAATACATATATCACCATAATACTTGTACTTTTACATCACTTTTGTAATCCTTAGTGAATCTTAGAGGAGTTCAATAATTTTGATACATCGCAAAGATCCAGGTCAAACATGAACTTCCAGTTTATAACGAAACTCTAATAATGGGAACTCTAGAAAAAGTATACGGGAACTCCAATAAACA
>CM025144.1:20066422-20077803 GCA_013467495.1 Gossypium gossypioides | reverse complement strand
CTAATTAACCTTTATAAACTTTAATAATTACACAAAATGCCAAGCCATTATCATCCACTAACAAACTAAGTCCTTTTTATCAAATTAAGCATGTAAATGGTAAAATTTCTTAACAAAATTTTATACGATATTTCTATCATGCTGTAAACCATAAAATAATCATAAAATAAATTTTTTAACTTCAGATTTGTGGTCTCGAAACCACTGTTCTGATTTCACTGAAAACGAGCTATTACACCACCTTACTAGCTTGATCTCATTGTAACATTAAGGACCCCGATGTCATGACGTGACCACCTAATTCGAGATGGTCCAAATAGTAAAAAAATTGCAACACTTAAACAATTAACATATGAACCACTTCAACCATTTCAACAAGGATTCATCTTTCAAATATGTTTACTTTTAAACATGAACAACTTATATACATATACATTACATCAAATTCAACATTTCAACTAAAACATATGCCAAATTCCATGATACTAACCATTTAAAAACTTGATAGAAATACACATATATGCCACAAGTTATACATCATCTAAGTCAATTCATATATATGTACCAATCTCAATTATATAACCAACCATTTGGCCCCCCTACCAAAATTTACCATTTCTAGCTTCAATTATCAACAAGATCTCATACTATGCAAAACCAACTCAAAACCTAGGTAAATGCCATTTATCGAAACAAAAGGAACTATACAAACATTTTTTAGTCTACTGTCATGCTCTGGATACTGGATCACTGCTTGCAACCTTAAGATTCACCTATACCTATACACAAAATAAACAAACTGTATGTTGAACATATCCCTCGTAAATGTTATTACCATCATGTATAACATATCCCTCTTAACATCTAATTTTCAACCAAAATAGTTACCATTCATATGTCAAAATTAGGATTTTGCAGATTCACATTTAAATACAAATCTATCAACAAGCATTTATAGCAATCAATTTAACATGTCATACCTTTCTTTCTAGTTAACAACAATACATTCAATTTCAATTCAATTCAAACTATATAAGCATATCATTATCCCATTTTTGTATCGAATCTATTGATTTGTCATGTTTCTATATCGACCTTCTATCTCATATAACCGGTCTACATGGTTTTTCACATCCTACTGATATTCGTATATCGCATATATGAATTTATAGAATCATTCCTTATAATCAAATCAATATAAGCATCATTCACTTATGCACAATTTTCTATTCCTTATTAACCTAACTCGGACTCGGATCCAAAATTGAACGAATACACGGAGTCCAACCAACACTAATCTGGCACCTAGTGCCTGATTGGAACATCTGAAGTATATAAATTGTGCCCAGCGCTCATCGATATAATCAAAGTAAAAGGTGTGCCCAACACTCATCGAAACGTCCAAAGAAAAATTGTCCGATGCTCATCAACACATAGTCCAAGTAACTCGTACTCAATCTATCTTATAGCATATTATCTATATCTGACTTTGCCTAAACAGTTAATAAAGTACCAATGATCCAATTTTCATTATACAATCCAATTCATATATCACTTCTCATTCAATTTCATAATCACATTTCAATTCATCATCAACTCACAATTCTCTCATATCATATAACATGTGTAAATCCATTTTGATATCACATATCAAGTATCAATTAAAGCATGCTACTTTCTATTTTGTTCAATTCTGTTCAATTTCTCGATATTCAATGACAATCACAATGAATCAATTCATATGAAAATTATATACTCACATCGATACTCAATCATGCAAGTAACATGAATAAGTAAACAAATATATTGATCTCAAATCATAAAAGTACAAACTAAATCCTCTAGTTACTCGTCGACGACTCTCGCTTTTCCTTTCCCTCTCGACAGCCCAACATCGACTATAGCTACATACGATAATTCAATAATGCAAAAATATCATATTTCACTCAATTTACATTCAAATAAAAAGTCATACATAATTTTCATTTTATTCAATTTAGTCCCTATACTTGGGATATGCGTATCTTTCGATATTTAGCTTCGGATCAAAATCCAATTTCACATTCTTTCATTAGGGACCCTATACTTTATATTCCTAACATAATTTCATGATAGGTTTTCACTTTATTCAATTTGGTTCCTTATGTTACAAAGTTAACTAACAAGCTTATTTAGCTTTACAATTTAGTCCCTTTCATGATCTAAGCTTAATATTCATCAAATTCAAGTCTAATTTAACAATTTCTCTACAATGGAAACTTTATAAAAACATAAAAATTAAACAAATTGATACATGGGCTAGCTAAATCAAGCTCACATGATCATAAATCTATAAAAATTATATAAAATTACCTTAATTTACCTTAAGAATCTTCAATGGTTGAATGTACTAGCTATAGCATTTTCTTCTCCATTTTTTCTTCTTTACTAATTGTTGATGGCTTGGGAAAGATGACAACTTTGTTGTCATCCCACTAACATTTCTATTTGTACTAAGTTTAACTTTAATTAAACTTGCTTATTTACTTTAATTAAAGTTTAATTAATTTAATCTAACAATTAATTAAACTAAATGTAATCATCATCAACATTCACTATCTTATGTTAACATTTGATTTATTTACCACTTTTATCCTTTCAATAATTTCTATCCATGTGTAACACCACTATCCTATCACTATCTTCGTATTAGGGTTATGGAGTATTATAGTACAATTCCAAACATTTAACTTCAAATAAAAACAATTATGCAAATTAAATAATAACATTCAATAACTAATTTTAATCAAGGTAGAAATAAACTTATGGGCCTTAAACTGAGCCTGTGGGACCCTAAAAATAGTTTGGGAAAGTTCGGGGATCATTTTGAAACCAAATAGAAAAGTTCGCAAAAATTGACAATTTTTTAAAACAAGGGTCGCACGACCATGTGACATAGCCTAGGTCGTGTGAGTATTCGATGTATCGGACACACGACCGTGTCGTAGGCCATGTGCCAAACCATGTGTATATTCGAAGTTTGGTCACACGGTCGTGTAACTCTCTGTGACCGTGAGTATTTTTTAAATATGATCACAGGGCTGTGTCACTGCCAGGCGGTGTGAAGCTTGCACCTAAACAATAATGACACACGGCCGTGTAGGGTGGTCGTGTGTGGCACACGACTATGTGATAGCCCGTGTCCCAGGCCGTGTACACCTTAAAAAAGCTTACATTTCAAGTCATGTTTCTGCCAAAACTTAAACACCAAGCCAAGTTATTTTCAGCTACAATTTCATGCTCAAACACATTCAATCACACCCAAAAACGTGTCACATTTACTCAACCTATGTCTGTAACACCCCTAACTCGTATCCGTCGCCAGAACAAGGTTACGAAGCCTTACCGTAGTTTTCAATTCATATGAACACATATTTATAAATATATCATATCATATCATTAAACATATTAAAGCCAAGTCAAAACATACATATTGTCCCTTACACGAGCCTTAGAGGCCCAAAATAGCATTAGAAACAAGTCAGGACTAAAACGAAAACTCAGAGAATTTTTTAGGAAACAAGGAAAAGTTTCAAAATTGCAAGGGTCACACGGCCGTGTAACCAGGCAGAGTGACTCACACAGCCAAGAGACACGCCTGTGTCTCAGGTCGTATAAGCATTCGAAGTAGGGACACACGATCATGTCCCAGCTCATGTCCGTGCCTATGTAATTCACTGATTTGGGTCAGCCCAACACCACACCCATGTGCCAGGCCATGTACCCTTTGAAATAACCTCACACGCCCGTGTGCCAGACCATATACTAGGCCGTGTAACAACCTGATTTGCACCATGCCATTACACCAACAAAATGCCAAAACACAAGCCAAGTCAAATGGCCATATCCACAACTAAAAAGCATAGGCCAACATTAGCCAAAATATCTATACATGCCATTATAACCAAAATTAAAACATCCAAAAATACCGATAGAGCCGATAGATAGTGTGATATAGCTCCGACAAGCTTCCAACCCAAATGAGCTTCCGATACACTATAAAACATGAAAAATGACATAGAGTAAGCGTTAAGCTTAGTAAGTTCATATAACTTAAAACATAACTTACCATTTAATCACAAAATAGGTAAGATAAACATAGCATATCCGAACATAATTTGGCCAAATGCCAAAGCACATATACACCAATCATGTTAGCCATATAAATACATATACAAACCAATAATCATGGATGAGCACAACAATTGATTAAGTTTCATATACAAGTATCATCCAATTCAATTTTCTATATATCATGTAAAAACATTTCCATATAATTCATATGTACCCCTGTAATAGCCCGTAATGAACCCTTACCAATTCATATCGTTAGATACCCGGGATAGCTCACACATAGTGTACAAAATCATATAATTGTAATCCCTCAAATCTTGTACATGTATGCTCACATGAGCTATGAATCGGTATGCTCACATGAGCTATAAATCGGTATGCTCACATGAGCTGTAAATCAGTATGCTCACACGAGCTGTGAAAATGGGTCTGCTCACACGAGCTGTGGGTTGGAACGTAGCTACACGATGCTGCTCACACGAGCTGTGGAGTATTCGCAACACATGTCGGACCTCAGTCATTGGTAGGACGTTCAAGACTAGCAATCGAATCATGTAAACCCTAATGACATGTCATTCGTATCCTACGAATTCCTAAGGTTCAAATGGTACTCGATAATTATCGTACGTCATTGGATATGCAATCGGTATATATGTATGACATTTCACAACACATGTATAATTCAATTAAAAACATATAAACTCGAATTAATTTCACGAACTTACCTCGACGAGTATACATAGATACATAGACGATTAATCCCAAACTTTCTCTTTTCCCTGATCTAAAGCCGTACGAGGTCTGTCTTCATCCATAAGGATAAATTTAACTCAATTCAATATATATATCATTCAATTTAACCCGAAATCATATTTTGGAAAACTTATCATTTTGCCCCTATACTTGTAATTGCTTTGCAATTTACTCCCTAGCTCATAAAAATGGGAATTTACAAAATTGCACCACAACCGACTATGGCCGAATATCAACTAGGTCCTTAGAAAGCCCCATATTTCATTTATTTCAGAAATTTACCATGTAAAATTTTCTATTTTTCATTTTAATCCCTATTTGATAAATTTATCAAATATCACTTAACAAAAGTTGTTTATCTAACAACAACTATCCATTTTGTTCCATAACTCATCAAAACTCATGCATATTCATTAATGGAAAAACCTTAATAGTTTAACAGTTTTGTCAATTAGTCCTCGGGCTAACTAGATTAAGCTACAACAATCCTGAAAACATAGAAATAATTAAAAACGGGACAAAAATTACTCACATCCACAAGGATTTAAGTTGGTCAAACCTAGCAAGCTTTAATGGCTTCCTCTTCTATGAACTTTTGATTGGAGAAAGAAGAAAAAGATGATACTTTGATTTGTTTTATTTAATTTTATATTTGATTTACTAATTACTTAATTAACCTTAAAAATTAATCAAAATTTCAATAATGCCAAACCATCACATTCCACTATCTTTATTACTGGTTTAATTACCATATAAGGACTCTCACTTTAAGTTTCTATAGCTATTTAATACCTTTAGCTACAAGAACTCAAGTTTTGCACTTTACGCAATTTAGTCCTTTTTATAAAATTGAGAATGTAAACAGAAAAATTTGTTAATGAAATTTTTATACGGTATTACTATCATGCTATAGAAAATAAAATAAAATTTTCAACTTCAAATTTGTGGTCCCAAAACCACTGTTCCAATTTCACTGAAATGGGCTATTACAACTCTCTCTTCTAAAGTGATTTTTGTCCCCAAAAATCTTACCAGAAAAAATGTTCGAATATTGCTTTCTCATAACTTCCTCGAGTTCCCAGGTGACTTCTTCTAATCTGTGTCGTTGTTAGAGAAATTTTACTAAAGTTATGTTCTTTCTTCTTAACTCTTTTACCTCTTGTGCGAAAATTCTGATCAGTTCCTCACTGTACGACATATTAGGTTGAATTTTAACATCCGTTGGAGAGATAACATGTGAAGGGTCAGATCGGTACCGTCGTAACACAGACACGTGAAAAACATTATGAATCTTTTCTAATTCTGACGGTAAAGCTAATCGATACGCAACAGGTCTAATTCTTTCAGTAATTTCATATGGCCTAATAAATCGTGGACTTCGCTTTCCTTTGTGACCGAACTGAAGAACTTTCTTCCAGGGCGATACTTTGAAGAACACTCTGTCACCGACTTGAAATTTTATGTCTTTACATTGAAGGTTCGCATAAAATTTCTGACGATCTAAAGCTGCTTTCAAACTATTTTGGATCACTTTTACTTTTTCTTCATTCTCACGAATCAAATCAATCCCGTGTATCTTTTTCACACTGAGCTCAGTCTAGTATAACGAAGTTCTACAATTTCGACCATATAAAGCTTCATAAGGTGTCATCTTTATGCTCGACTAAAAACTGTTATTATATGCGAATTCAACCAATGATAGATATTTTTCTCACTTGCCTTCAAACTCTAATACGCAACAATGAAGTATATCCTCAAGTATCTGAATCACTCGCTCGGACTGACCATCAGTCTGAGGATGAAATGCAGTGCTAAAATACAACCACATACCTAGAGCTTCCTGTAAGTTTTTTCTAGAATTGTGATGTAAATCGCGAATCTTTATCAAAGATGATGGAAACTGGCACCCTGTGTAATCGGACAATCTCAAAAATATACAACTCAGCTAACCTGCCAAGGGAGAAATCTGTACGTATCAGAATAAAATGTGCAAACTTCGTCAAACGATCAAAAATAACCCAAATGACATCTTTTTTCTCAGAGATAGGGGTAAACCTGATATAAAGTCCATAGCAACTCGATCCCATTTCCACTACGGTATCATCATTGGCTGTAATAATCCAGAAGGTACCTGATGTTCAACTTTAAGTTGTTGACATACTAAACATTTACTGTACATCTTATTACTTCCCGGATGAACAGACAAGCTACCACTATGAGCTTTATGTAAGATTCTCTGAATAAGCTCTGGATTCTTCGGTACAAAAATTCTACCTCTAAGCAATAAGCAATCTTCGGGTCCTATCTGAAATTCTAAATCAGAAGTTGACTCACACTGTGGTCGTTTAGCTAACAACTCAACATCACATTTTTGAGCTTCGTAGATCTGTTGTAAAAACATAGGTCTAGCTTTCAGCTCAGCTCAGATCGAACCATCATCAAATAATGTCAATCGCATATTCATAACTTGTAAAGCAAATAAAGACTTTCTACTCAGAGCATCAACAACTACATTCGCTTTTCCCGGATGATAATCAATGATCAACTCATAATCTTTTAACAGTTTGAGCCATCTGCGCTATCTCAAATTCAAATCTTTTTGCGACATTAGATACTTTAAACTCTTGTAATCGGTAAATATGTGACATTTTTCGCCGAACAATTATTGTCGCCAAATTTTCAATGCAAACATAATAGCTGCCAACTCTAAGTCACGTGCTGAATAATTCTTTTCGTACAGCTTTAATTGTCTAGAAGCATAAGCTATCAGTTTGCCTTCTTGCATCAAAACTCAGCCTAAACCAGTTAAAGATGCATCACTGAAAATCATAAATTCTTTACCCGATTCAAGCTAAACCAGAACTGGTGCTTCGGTCAACAGTGCTTTCAACTAATTAAAACTTTGTTGACATTTCTCGGACCATTCAAATTACACATCTTTCTGTAATAATCGCATCATCGGTGTAGCTATCATCGAGAACCCTTTGACGAATTTTCGGTAATAACCAACTAATCCCAGAAAAATTCTAACTTTTGGTATGTTCCTCAGTGGTTTCCAATCAACAATTGCTGAAATTTTATTTGGATCAACTCTAATGCCTTTAGCCGATACTATATGTCCCAAAAAATTGACTTCTCGGAGCCAAAACTCACATTTGGTAAATTTAGCAAAAAGTTGTTTATCATGCAGGGTTTACAGCACAATTCTCAAGTGTTTAGCATGCTCAGACTTGTCTCGTGAATATATCAGAATGTCGCCAATAAATACCACAACAAATCTGTCTAAATACGGTCTGAAGATTTTGTTCATCAAATCTATAAATGCTACAGTGCATTAGTTAAACCAAACGAAATCACAAGAAATTCATAGTGTCCATACCTAGTTCTAAATGTAATTTTTGGCACATCCGAATCCTTAACTCGTAACTGGTAATAGCCAGAACGAATATCAATCTTCGAAAATACTATGGCACCTTTCAATTGATCAAACAAATCGTCAATTCGAGGCAGTGGATATTTATTTTTGATTGTAACCCTGTTGAGCTGATGGTAATCAATACACAATCTCATCAGTCCATCCTTTTTCTTAACGAACAGAACCGGTGCACCCCAAGGTGAAAAGCTGGGTCGAGCAAAACCCCTATCTGTTAATTCTTGCAGGTATGATTTCAACTCTTTCAACTTAGTAGGAGCCATTTTGTAAGGTGCTATCGATATCGATGATGTCCTCAGTACAAGTTTAATAGCAAACTTAACCTCTCTGATTGGCGGTAATCTAGGTAACTCCCCTGGAAACACATCAGGATACTCACAAACCACTGGCACTGATTCAAGCTTCGATTCAAATACTTTAGAATCCAGTACATATGCAAGGTAAGCATCGCAACCTTTTCTTACATATTTCTACGCTAACATAGCTGATATAACAATAAGCAACCCACTCGAACAATCTGATTCAATACAAAGCGTCTCGCCGTTCTAACATTTCAATACAATAAGCTTTCATCTACATTTTACAATAGCATTGTGTAGAGTTAGCCAATCCATGCCCAAAATCACATCAAATTCATCAAATGATAATCGCATCAGATCAGCCGAAAAACTGTAACCCTGAGTCATCAAAGGACAATTCTTGCATACTTTATCAACTAGCACATACTGACCTATGGGGTTCGACACTTTAACCACGAATACAGTGGACTCAACAGGTAAATTCTTACTAGTTACTAAATTCGTGCATACATAAGAATGGGTTGATCCCGTATCAATCAAAGCAGTAACATTAGAGAAAGTACTGGTAATAACATCTGGTGCAGAAGCATCCTCTCAAGCGCGAATAGCATAAGCCCTAGCTAGTGCTCGTGCCTCGGATCTCACTGCAGAGTCTTTCGTTACACCACGGCTACCACTCACATTTTCGAGATCACGAGATGGTCTACCTCTCGCAGCTATGTTGCTCACCTCGTAGTCTAAACTTTCTCTTTCTCGGATTTCTCTGGAAAATCTTTAAAATAGTGGTCGAAGGAACCACATTTGAACCATGCTCCATTATTCAATCGACACTCACCATAATGTGGTCTTTTACAGTACTTGGACTAGGGTCTGACATCTTTGACACTACCCACACTTCCTCCAGATGTAGCTTGAGGTTTTGGATTGAAACGCCGGTTACCTCTGTCTCTACTAGAATATCCCACAGAAGTCGTGGAATAGCTGCGATGTTCTTTTAATCTCTTTGACGCCGACTAATATGACTTCCCAGTCGATCTCTTACTCATGTCTCTAGCTTCAAAATCAACATGTCTTTTCTCGTTACTCAACTCTTCAGCTTTGTGTGCTCGATCAACTAAGACAACAAATTCTTTCAGTTTAAGAATTCCGACTAGAAGCATTATGTCCTCATTCAGCCCTTCTTAAAACCTCTTACACATAGCAGTCTCGGTCGAAATACACTTCCGGGCATATTTGCTTTGTCTAACAAATTCCCGTTCGTACTCTAACACAATCATACGACCATGTTTAAGCTCGAGAAATTCTTTACGTTTCTAATCCAGAAATCTCTAACTAATGTATTTCTCTCGAAACTCGATTTGGAAGAATTCCCAGGTGATCCGCTCCCTTGACACTACAGAAATCAATGTGTTCCACCACTAGTAAGCTGAATCTTTCCATAACAATACCGCACACTTGACACACTCGGTCGGTGAACAAGATAATTTATCGAAAATCCTAATTGTATTCTCTAATAAGAATTCTGCTCTCTCGGGATCATCTTCGTTAGTGGCTCTAAATTCCTCAGCCCTGTATTTACGAAATCTATCAACAAGTGGCTTACTAACTCGTATAGGTTCCAAACCTTGATGAATAATGGGAATCGGTTAGGGAGCAGGAGGGGGTAGAGGTTGTTGAGCAGCCGGGTTCGTTTATTATGAATTCAGTGAACCGTTCACTCATCATCTGGAAGAAGGCTTCCTTAGCCTCTCCTCCTCGGCACTCAGATACGGGACTTGTACTGCTCGATGCTACTCCATGAATGGAGGCTTGGGCGTTACTCTCAACTTCATCAGAGTCAGCTTGGTTGGATGTCATTACCGGAGTTTTCAAATCATATGAACACATATTTATAAACATTTCATATCATATCATTAAACATCTTTAAACCAAGTCAAAATATACATATTGTCCCTTACATGAGCCCTTGAGTCCCAAAATACGCATTAGAAACAAGTCGAGACTAAAACGGAAACTCAGAGAATTTTTCAGGAAATAAGGAAAATTTTTAAAACTGTACGAGTCACACGGTCGTATGGGTATTTGAAGTAGAGACAGATGGCCATATCCCAGCCCGTGTTCGTGCCCATATAATTCACTTACTTTGCTCACATGGCCAAACTACACGCCCGTGTGTCAGGCCGTGTACCCTTTGAAATAACCTCACACGTCGTGTGCCAGGCCGTTTGCTAGGCTGTGTAACAGCCTAACCTGTAACCCTTTGAAAACTACAGGGGACACTCAGCCGTGTCACCTGGTCGTGTGTCACACACGGCTGAGACACACGCCCTTGTCTCTACCTGTGTGGACAAAAATAGGCCATTTTACAAGCCATTTTTCTCACCTAACTTGGCATATACCTACAACCAAAATTGCACATATACACAAGCCATAACAAGGCATCAAAATCATGCATAAACAAGTCATATATATATGGTATAATATCATACAACCAATATGCCCATAGGCACCTTAAATGACAATATGTAAACATGTCTAACTATGTACTCATTTTGGTCAAAATGATCAACTAACTTCCAACTATATTTTCATCAATTCATACCATTGATTTCACTTACCAAAATATACCAAATGGTACTAAATATACGACTCAACTACTAGCATCAATATTCATATATGTCATTCATAATCAAGTACCAATTCACCACATTCCTAACAAGTCACATGACATATATAATATGCATATTCACTACTATCATTTCATCATCCATTATTCAAATATA
>CM025144.1:20022626-20048654 GCA_013467495.1 Gossypium gossypioides | reverse complement strand
ACAGTTTTATTAATTAAATAAAAATTTTAAATGTATAAGTTTATATACTGACATTAAAAAATAAATATAATAATTATTTTTTACATGTTGCACAATATGATTTGCTCTATACAGTCATAGTACATCAAATATAAAGCTTTTAACTAACTATTGAAAAAATATATTTTTATATTAACATGTAAGGCAAAAATGGTTGAAAACGTGATTCTAATTAATTGCAGTATTTTATTTTTACTTATATCTTGATTTAGTCCAACTTTATTTTTATTACAATATTTTCTGCATTATTTCAGTGTTTTAATTGTCATGTAGGCCTAAAGGCACCTTTGGTTATAAATAAAATGCATTGGGCAGTAACAAGTTTCTTGCATATTTCTCTCCATCAAGTGTTTGTTATATTCTTATTTCAAATAACTAGTTATTTTCTCACTCTATTTTTGGAGTTTTTGAGTAAGAGCATTGGAGTTGCTGTGACACCCCATATCTGATTTTATTGTCGGGTCAAATACGTGACATTACATTACGTTGTTAAAGCAATTCAAACTATTTCAATTGATTCCAACAATAATAATGACATTCAATCACATTACATAACATATATACTCAATTTAACGAACAATTATGATTAATTCATGATTTGCCACAATTTGTTGTAGCAATTTGAGCTCTTTTCGGTAATTAATGAACTTGTATTTGAGTACTTTGTTATTGTTTATTTAGTTTTTCGATTTAGTATGTTTATGTTTAAAGTTAATAAAATGCACATTTTAGTGTGTTAAATGACCTATTAGGCCAATTCGGGCCTAAGGTAAGACTAACGTGTTGATTGAGTGTGCAGGACATCGCTTTAGGCCGATGAGTCAATGGACTACCCAGGATGTTGCAACACCCAACTTCAAGGCTACTTCGGAACATTAAGGTAGCGATTTTGCGACAGCCAAACCTCAATGTCATGACATCCAACTTCGGAGCCAAGGAAATTATATTCGAAATCCAAATGTCGTGATAACAGTTCTTGAATGTCGCGACATCGGCTTGATGAGGCCCATTCATCTTCTTAAGGAGTTTTTCATCCGTAAAACCTAATTTTCATTATTTTTCACTTGTAATTGACCTAATTTCATCATCTAACAACATTAGGATAAATATTAATGCTCAGACCTGATAAAGGGGACTTTTCCTTAGTTTAATTTCTTGTTCTCAAATTAGGGTTTGGATTGAGGGAATTTTCTAGTCTTTAGTTTGTTAATTTGAATTGAAATAGATTTTCAGTCTTATTTTAGAAAATCTTCATTTTCTTTCATTCTGTTCCGATCAACTTCCAACCAACACATTCTTCATGGGTTTTTCGAATCGCACATCAACAAACAATCAATGGATCTATTTTTTCTTTTCCCCCTTTTGATTTTCACTTCAATTGAATATCTGAAATAAAGTTAAGGGAAATTGCATTTAGAATGGGCCTGAACTAAGAACGAGTAGAAGAGGGAGTAATTAGCTGAAAGTTTAAGGTTTACCCAGAATTAGTTGGATTGGGTTAAGTGTGATAAAACCCTAGGATTGACGACCTTAGGAAGTAACTGAGGCAGATGAGGTCGAAAGAATAGTCTACCGAAAGCCTCTTAATCTATCCTAGTTTAAGCTGTGAGGTCAAAAGATAAGTAAATTAAGCTAACCAATTAATTTAGTTAGAGGCCAAAAGGTAATAGTTAGGTTATTTGCTAGCTAATTTAGTAAAACCTAAATATGACGTTAATTACGTATACGAAAGCGAGTTGATCTCCTAATTGCTTAATGGATTGATTTCAATTATATTTTTTAGCTCTTATTTTATGTTATTTATATCAATTTTCATTATTTGCATGACGTACTATAATGTTTTGATTATTACTGTTTAAACTTGGTTGTGCGAAAGTTTATGATTTAGTTTAATTCAACCTCCCTTGGGTACGATCCTTGGGATCCTTCCCAAGTGTTCCATTGTAAACACATCTATATTACAACTTGACATGTATACCTGCAGAACTGATCTGCCACTAATTGTAGTGGTAGATTAAATACTTTTTGGCACTTAACGAGCTTGTTTTCTAGGCATTTTAATATATTTTATTGTACTTTTGTATTTCTTAGTTTAGATCTAAAATATTGTAAAATAAGTGTTTTTACGCATTATTTCGAGTTAGTTGACCTATTGGGCCAATACCACCCTTAAGGTGGTTTTAATGATTTAATTGAGTGTGTAAGATATCCCTTTGAAGGCCCAAAAGCATCAGGAATAATAGCTGGATTGTAACACAAGCTTTCAGAGTCGCAACATAATCGAGCCAATGCAGAATATCATATTTGAAGTTGAGTGTCACGACACATATAAGGTTGTGTCACAACACAATGGCGACAATGGGTAAAAATTAAGCAAGGGTGTTTTCATCTGCACGAATCATATTTTTATGTAATTAAGGCTTATATCTGACCTAATTAGGGTTGGTAAACTCAATCTATAAATAGTTAAGTAGAGGCAAGCTTAGGGAGCTTTTGCCAAGTCATTTTAGGGTTTTAATTAGTAGTTTTAGGTTTTTTGTTTTATTTTAGCTTATTTTAAATGACAGTTTCTTTTCTTGTTTTTTGAATCCAAGTCTTCATTATTAAGTATTTTGTACTTTTATTTCATTTCTTGTTTGTAATCAATGATATCTCAATCACTGTCAAAGGATTTCGCAATTTCGAGCGCATCAAGTTCATCAAACGGAGCAATTTCCATCCTTCTCTTATCTTAATTTATTTATGTGTTTGTGCATGATTAAAATGATCTTAGAGAATATGTAAGTTGTGCTTATGAGTGGTTAGATCCGTAGTGAGACTAACGAGCGGATGTGGAAATGACTAACGAAAGAATTAGGGTTTCTAATAGAGTTAGTTGGTATAAATTCATGTGCGTTTAAACCCTAGGATTGACGACCCTAGGAAGTAATCTAGGATAAACGAGGTCGAGAGATAAGTTTATCAAGTAAATCATGGATTTATCCCAGTTAGGAGAGTGAAGTTAAGAGATAAGCATGTACTGGTTGATTAGTTGAGCAGCAGAGGTCGAGGGGTAATACTGTTTAATTAATAACTAATTCCCTAATAAAACCTAAATTCTGGAGTTAATTGCAACCACTAAAGCGAGTTAATATTCTCTTTGTTAACTGAGAAATTTTCGATTCTTAACTTTGTTTTAGTAGTTAGTTTTTATTTTACAATCTTAATCCCAACTTTTATTTATCGTAATATGATTTTTGGTGATTACTGTTTAGATCTGCTAGCATAGAAAATACATTTAGATTTAATTCAACCTCCCTTGGGTACGATCCTTAGAATACTTCCATGTGTTCCATTGTAACACTAAAACTATATTACAATATGACATGTTCGCTTGCAAATACCGCACTTCATTCTATATATTTTATTTGCACATTTTTTTTGCTATAAATGTTTGCACATTTGGAGGAGGTCAAGTTGTTGGTGCCGTTGTCGGGGAGGTTTTGACATTAAATTTTATTTTATTTTCTGCATTTAGTATGATAAAAAGGAAATTAAAAAATTATAGATATGATTTCCCTATTTCATTTTATTTTACTGATTAAGATTTAGTTTTAGTTATTATTTTTTTCTTTTTTCTCTGATTTCAGTTTATGACCCAAGGTGGAAGCGTTCCAATCGAGCAATATCCTAACATGAAGCGAATTTTGAGACGTAATCTCCAGTTGGTGCAAAATGATCCACCCGTGGTAGCTTATTCACCTCGAGAAAATCCAATATTTGGTGATCTATCTGAACCACAAGCAAAAATTCGTGGAGAGTTACTAATGGCTCAAAGGACATTGCATTAGTACGCACTACCAACACTAGATATTGTGTAAGGTAGTATTTAATGACCAGTGATCAACACCAATAAATTTGAGATTAAGATGGCTACAATCAAAATGATCCAAAATACATTACAATTTTGGAGGAACATGATGGAGGATCCAAATCAACACCTAAAGCAGTTTCTCCAGTTGTGTGACACTTTCAAATACAACAAGGTAACTGATGACATTGTTTGTCTTCGGTTATTTCCCTTTTCTTTATGTGACCACGCTACTAATTGGCGGGATTCATTAGAACCTAGTTCCATAACTACATGGCATTAATTAGTGGGAAAATTTCTACACAAAATTTTTTCGATAAGAAAATCCATTCAGTTTCGTCGTGAGATTTTACACGAAGGTGAAATTTTATACGAAGCTTGAGATCGATTTAAGTCACTATAAAGGAAGTGTCCCTATCACAGAATGCAATAGTAGCTATAGATGTAAATATTTTACAATGGTTTAGATAACAATTTGAGGTTTACACTAGATGGTGCATCTGGAGGAGCATTGATGTACCACACATACTAGCGAACTTGTCAAATAATTGATGATATGGCTATGAGTTCATATAGGTGGCCGAACGAAAGGTTCACTTACAATCTAAAACCAACATCGACTAAAGCAACCCAAAAGGTGGATGCTTATTAGATAATTTTGGAGAAGTTAAACTGTTTAGAAGTAGCCTCCAAACCAACCGTAATGGAGCCTGTGTAAAATTGTGGACAAAAATCGAGGCACCAACTAGATGAAGTGAATTATGTACATTTTAGTGGTGGCAATCCTTATTCGTATACGTATAACCCTAGTTGGAAGGATCACCCAAATCTAAGGTGGAGAGGTAATCAAGAAAGTGAAAACACATTGTAAAATTGTCCAAATCTTTCATACCTACCCCCACATGTGCAAAGATCTCAAGACAGATCAATGGGAAATGACCAAATTATATGTTGTCAACGACTTGTTCGAATAGAGGGAGAATTCCAATCAATGAAGAAGGATATACGACAAGTACAATTTGAATGTACTTTAACTCGAAACACATTGATGGACTTCAAAGAGAGCATCCAAAACCAAATGGCTAGATAATGGAGATAATAAGCAACATGCAAAGGCAATTTGGTACTGGAATCTCTAGTAACACAGAGAATAATCCCCATTAGAATGGAAAAGAGCATGTGAATGCAATTGCTCTACGGTCAGGTAAAATCCTTAACAATACTAGTGCTATCATTTCTAAGAAAATACCCTCGAAATTGAAAGATCCAAGTAGTTTTACAATCTCAATAGAGATAGGGACATATATTTTAGTATTTGTGATTTAAGGGCCAACATTAATTTAATGCCTCTATTGATTTATAGAAAACTCATATTAGGAGACTTGAAAAACACCTTGATAGCACTACAATTAGCTAACAAGTCTTTAGTATGCCCAAAAGGTGTACTTGAGGACGTGTTGGTTAAAGTGAGGAATTTCACAATTCCTGTTGACTTTGTAGCCTTGGACTTCATAAAAGATCAAGAGATCCCCATATTTTCAAGTAGGACATTTTTAGCCACATCTAGATCAACCATCGAGCTTGAGAAAATGAGTTAACCATGAAAATTGATGATGAGATAGAGATGTTTAAATGCGACCATGATTTCCAAGATGTAATATTAGAAAAACAAAGAGGGAATGAATGTTTTGCATTATTTCATGAAACTTCTAACAGCCTTGATCAAAGGTATTTTTTGAGTGTGATGTGTCAAGAAAAACATGACCCAAGGGAACGAGACAAGTGGAAAAATCCGAAGTTGATAAACTTTAAATGGATGAGTTGCGATGATTGAAAGAGGCAAAAAAAGACGATGATGGACAGTAATGGGTTACCGGACGAGTCTGGTAGCCATACTTGATTTTTAATCATCACATTTTATTATGCTTGTAAATATGTTAATTTCACGTATTTGGATTTAGACGATTGTAATTTGGATTTTTAATTTTGAGGATAGGAATTAGGTTAGCATAGAGCTCATGTGACCCTAGAAGCATTTTAAAGTGATTAGGCACAAACCACGGAGTCCAACACGTTTGAAAAATGTCATTTTACATCACCCTGTGCATGTCGCAACACAAACACCCTTGTGTTGTGACTCACTACTTAAAACCTAAATAATTTTAAAATCCCAATATGTGTCATGTAACGACCTAAAAGTTAGTGGCATCAGAAAATCCAGTTTCGGGACTCCATTTTCATAAAATGATATTGTAAATGTTTTTTATTAAATATTTATGGAGTTATTTTATAGGTGAATTGAATTTTGGTTAGATAATTTTATCAAATTAGTGTTTAATTAAGGTACGATGACTTATTTGTAAAAGTGAAAAATTTCAAGTTCATAAGAATCTTTAATTAGGAATTGGAAAAGGGGTTTATGGTAATTAAACCACTATACATTTGGTAGTGGACGATAAGTGAGCTAATATGTATGTTTATATGTTATAAAATTTTTAATTTAATTAGTTCATAAAATAAAAACATGTGATAAAAAATAAATGGTGAATGGAAAGAGAATACTTCATCTTCTTCATGCAAAAGAACCGAATGTGAAGAAGAAAAAACTCTCCATGCCATTGCTAGGGTTTTGAAGTTTATATTCAAAAATTGGTTAGTTTAGTTTAGTCCTTTTGTAATTTTTATGTTTTTGGATTCCCAGGAGCATAATCTAGCTGACCCGTGTGTTAATTTTTTAAACTGTTAAAGTTTTGGAAGATGGCACTGATAGATTCTTGAATTTTTAGGTGCTAAATTGATAAATTTTAAGAGTTGAAGTGAAAAAGGAATAAATTGTGAAGTCAATTGATAGTTTTTTTAAATAGGGACTAAAACGTACAATTTTTAAAAAAAATAGAAACGAGGAATAAGAGGTCCAAAAAGGACTCTAGTGAAATTGGTTAAAAAATTTAGGGTTTAAATTGAAAGTTATATTAGTCTCGATTTTAAGGACTAAATTGAATAAAATGAAAATGTTGCATAAATTTTCAATTGACTGTGAAATTGTTTGTGTATTGATATTTGGTATATTTGTGTTAACCTGTAGCTAACATCAACCTCAAAATGAAAAGGAAAAGGCAAAGACATCAACGAATAGATCAGAGTTTGCAGTTTGTGTCTCTATAATCTGAACTATCTCCATTATTGCATTTATGAATTGCGTTGTATGGTAAGATCATAAGGTGAGTTACAATTGATAAAATGGGTTGAAAAGATTCGATATGAATTGGTTGTCTATGTTTAGGACTAAAATGATTATATTCAAAAATATAAATGTTGTTTGAAATATGAATTGTATAAATGTTGTAATGAGTTATGTTGTTATATATATAAGAACTGCTGATTGGTTGATTGAGATTATAATATAGAAATTGAGAATTGATTGACAAATGTGAGAAATTTGTTACCTTATTAATTGTTCGGGTAGGGTCGGCTTTAATTGGTATGCCATAAGATAGAAAGAGTTCAGGGTTATACGACTACGTGTTGGGGAGTGCTGGGCACACCCATTTTTTGGTTATACCGGCTAGTTTAAGGTTATCAACCAGCGCTGGGCATAACTTACTATTTTAGATTTATCCGATAGGCATTAGGTGTCAAACTGGTGTGATTGGTTGGATCTATGTATCCATTCGAGTCTGAGTCAAGTTAACAGAGGGTTAAAAGCATAAATTGGATTACCGAACTATGAAATGAATTGGTATAGATATTGATAATGTTCACAGATATTGAAAATCGAAATTTAAATAGAAATGTGATGAAATATTGTTGATATAACCATTATGACATAAAAAGCATAGAAGTTGTAATAGATTTGATGAAATGATATAAATGATTTCTTGAGTAGCATATAACCTTATGATCTTACATTTATGTTTTGTATGAATTATATTATGCTGTAATAATCGGATTATAGAAATACCACTGAGTTTATACTTAGTGTAAGATTTTGTTTTCATGTGCAGGTTAGGTGATCTGTTCTAGCAAGCATTGACTTTTAACATCTGCTAAAAATCTCAGACTCATCGACTTCGATGAATCTATTTTGTTTAAGTGTATGACATGTACCTAAGTGTGTCATTTTTTTATTTAGATATGCCTTAAGTGATAAATTGAATGATGAATGAATGGATTAATTTGAATTATATAATTATATATATTTACATGATGATAAAATCTTGGTAATGGTTGAAATTATGTGTTTGATATGATAAAATAGGTGTGAGTTGATATATATTAAGTAGGTAAGTAACTTGATGAGGTTAGTAGACTAATGTTGAGAATGTATGTGAAATGAGTAAGTAAATAGCTTGCTAATGATAAGCATGAGTTGGTAAGAATGATGTTTGACATAATAGCCATGAAATAGCCATTTGTGGATGAAATGAGTATGTACTTAGAATATTTTAATTTGGTTTGGAAAATGAATGCTTAAATTTAGAGAAACTTTACTTGGAAATTGATCATTTAGGTTAGTTTGTAATTTTGGTTGATTGTGAATCTGTAACTATGTGGTTGGTATATGAATTGGTATGTTTTTGGTTGATATTTTACATGTCTATCAAAATGTTTAAGGGTACCAAATGAATGTAAAGTGATTTGGGCATGAAATAGGCATTACAAAGGTAGTTTTTGACCAATTTTAGCAAAAAGTACCGATATTCTGGCATTATGAATCAATACTTGATCATATTAACAATTTTCTCAAACAAATAGAATGCCAAATTGGCATCAATAATAAAAAAGAATATCGATACTGATTGAGTAAGGAATTATACCTTCAAAGTGGTATCGATAAAAATGTTTTGTTTTATGATTTTCAAATTGGTAGAATGCCAAAATGGTATTGGATTTCTTAAATAAGTATCGATAATTTTCAAAAAGTATAGATACCAAAAAATTAATATCGATACCCTTGTTTTTGCAAAACAAACAGATTCACGATTTTGTATCAATACCCTATCAATGCTTTATTTATTATTGATACTAAGCAATTAAGTATCGATATCAACTCTAATATTTTGAAATTTTATAATTCAATTGTAATAGCTTGCCTAATGCAGATCGTATCAATATGTTGTTTGGCGTATAGTTGAGTAAGCCAGGGTAGAAAATGGGAGAATTATTCATTAAGTGTCTGGGTGGCGTATTGCGAGGAATTGACAGTACACCTAATTGAGGGATACTTTGCTGGAATTCACCATTTCACGAACTCTAGGGTTTGGCTGACTCTTTTGTGTGACAATCTAAAAACCCCAAATACTTGGGGTGAACTCATTAGTTCGCGGATCAATAAACTTATTTTTCGTGTTTTAGCGTGAAAACGATGGCTCGGTCAGTATTGTTAGAGTTTAGTTGAGACCTAATTGGAATTGAACTAGAGTACTATAGATGACAGTTTGATGTGTTTAGGTAGGAATGACTTATTTAGTTGACTTGTTTTACTGTACAAGCAATGTTTTACCTTCTTTTTTTTCTCTACATTCTTTTTTGAGCCTCTGGGAAATTTTAAGGTATCTTCGTTAGAGAAGGCGAATGAGGTTCCAGTACCAACTCAAAATGCCATTGTTAAGTACCATCTTACTGGTAATAACTGGAAAGCCATTAGGTTGTTGTCAAAGGGATTTACAATTTTGCATTAGTGCAAGTATGATTAGATTAGATAAATGGTCTAATGGTTATAACTGTATCTTATTTAGCCTAAGAAGCTAGTGAAAGTCAGAGCAATCGAGTTAAAAGACCAGTACAATAGATTCTATTCTGAAGTTTGCTGGTGATTTCTTTCTTATTTCCTTTGAGTTATGAAACTTGCATGATATGCGGGTTGTGTTCAATTAGTTGCTCTTACTGTAAATGAGTCAATGTGTTGTTTCTGGACGTGTGTAATAAACTAGTGAAGTTTGTGCGAGTATGATCACTGTCAATGTAAAAATGCCATCTTTCTTGCACGAGCCCAATACCAAACAATTTATGATATGTGAAAATTGTGGAAATAATCGATATGTGATGCCTCCGATAAGGCAGCTATATTGCAAACCGAACTAGAAGATCATGGCCGGACCTTGCGGGAGAATACATGTTCAATTTAACAAGAATATGATTATGAAAATTACGTGATTCTGATTTCTAAGATATGGGTCCGATGTTGGCATAAGAATCGGTCGTTGATAACAATGCAAGGTTGTAAGCGAAGTGCGTCAGTTGGCAGAATGTGTCTGCCTGAGTATTGTGTGTGTTATGTTTAAATTATAGAGGTTTTGCTGCCAGAAAACTGTGGATGGCGATTAGCGTGTTATGTCTGTATGACAGAGTCTCATGAAAAAGTCTATTGTTATTTTTTTACGAGTACTAATGCTTGATAATTATCAGAATTCTTGTAAAACTAATTGTGTTTATTTTTAGAACACACTAAGTTTAATTGAACTTACTCTGTCACTTTTCATTCCTCAGGCATTTTGATAGTAGAAAAAGGATCTATCAAAAGGGACTTAGCTAAAGTTGCGGTTGCGAGTGAGTCAATTGTTTATTTTTGTATCATGCATGGGTATGTGGTAGATGACATATACATATGTTTTGTATTTAACTTTTGCAATTAATTATGGTGTTTATATTGTTTTATCTTGAAAGAGAATTGTCCTTTCTTTGAAAGTGTACGCCAAACTCTCTTAATTTGCTTATTATAAATTTTTATGTTTTAAATATATACGCCATAACTAGTCAGTAGTTGGACAACATATTTATCTTTTATAACTCCTATTATTTCATTCAAGATGTATTACCAAAACAAAAGAAGAAGAATGGTTTTTTTTATAATAAATGAAACCTTCATAATTATTTTCTCAAAGATTTAACATAATTCGAAGGGTTTGTATCCGTTACTAATGCCCTAATCTGTCGGGTGAAATGTTTAGCTGAATGATATACGCCATGTCTTCTTAGCAGGCTAAGGGATATTTCAAGTTTTGGTATCAAAGCCTAGGGTGAGTTGGTTCTCGAAAAACCAAATGGTAAGTCATACCTCACCATATATGATATATTTATGGCTTAGTCCCTGTAGTTTTGATTAACTTAAGTTGTGTTGTAGCTAAAAGTAATGTCTGAAAGCTAAAGAGAAGCAACGGGCGAGGAAATTGAAAGTGTTGTACCTCTGGCACAAGGACAAGGTAATGCAGCTGATTTGGACGTGGGCGGAAATGATTTTAGCAATGTTTTCGTCATAATGATGAGTCAATGGTTTGACCAGTTCATAGGAACAACCCAAACACCTCAGCCTAAAGTGGTATAGTTAGTACATCCTACATATCAAGTGCCGGTTGCAACCTAATTTAGAGGAGACCCTATGAAAGAGATATGTAAACGAGGTGCTAAGGAGTTTTTGGGGGATAAGGGTGATAACCACGCAACAGCAGAACAATGGTTATCTCGTGTATGTAGAGTAATTTTAGAGCTGAAGTGCACTCTGACGAATAGCCTTTTATGCACTGTTTCCTTATTGGAAGGGGAAGCGTATCAATGGTGGGAGATGATAATAAGTGTGACCCCAGAAGAGCTGATACATTAGAATTTTTTTTAGCAAAATTTAGAGAAAAATATGTTAATCAAATTTATGTCTAGCAAATGAAGAAAGAGTTTTTATATCTTAAACAGGGACGAATGTCAGTAACAGAATATGAGCGAGAATTTGTCAGACTTAGTCGCTACATGAGAGCCATGTTTCAGACTAAAAAAGCTTTGTACGTAAAGTTTAAGTGTGGCTTAAAGGATGAATTATGGGCCTTGGTGGCAGCATTAGAAGTTTAGACTCTAGCGGCCATCACAGTTAAAGCCCAAAAGATGGTAATGATTGTGTAGAAGAAAAGTAGAAGGCAAGATAGGGAAAGAATAAAGCGTGAGATCTCTATTCTACCACCATCAACGAATTGTAAGAAATTGAAAGATAGAAGCTTCTCTGCATGAATGAGAGATTTTTGGCCTACGAGTTTTCAACAAGATGGAGGTGGGTTGTAACACCCCTAACCCGTACTAACAGGGTTACAGAGTATTAACAGAGTTTTCAAATAACACGGACATAAATTTCAAACTTTTCAAATCATATCAATAAACACATTAAAACCAATTCAAAACATACATAATGTCCCTTAAACGATCCCTCGAGATCCTAAATATGCATTAGAAACAAGTCGGGACTAAATCAGAAACTCAGAAAATTTTTCAGAAAACAATGAAAATTTTTAACATTTCCCGTGTCTCAGGCCGTATGGGCATTCAAAGTAGGGACACACAATCGTGTCCCAGCCCGTTTCCGTACCTGTGTAACTCACTAACTTGGGTCACACGACCAAGCCACACGCCCGTGTGCTAGGTCGTGTACCCTTCGAAATAACTTCACACGCCCGTGTGCCAGGTCGTGTGCTAGGCTGTGTAACAGCCTAAATTGCAACCCTTTGAAAGCTATAAGGGACACACGGCCGTGTCACCTGGCCATGTGTCACACACGGATGAAACACATGCCCGTGTCTCTACCCGTGTGGACGAAAATAGGCCATTTTACAAGCTATTTTTCTCACCTAACTAGGCATGTACTTACAACCAAGATTTATACATATGCACATGCCATAACAAGGCACCAAAATCATGCATAATTAAGCTATATGCATATGGTGTAATATCGTACAACCAATATGCCCAATGGCACCTCAAATAACAACATTTAAAACATGTACCAATATAAACACAAATTGATTAATTGTTCAACTAAGACTTAAACCAAGTTGATACCATATTGCAATATTTGTTTTACCAATCAAAAACATACCAAAAAGGTACTAAATATACCCATTCAAGAATTAGCTCCAAGTAGTCATATAATTCACTTATAACTAAAGCACCAAGTCACTACATTCACATATCTCATAAAAACACCTACCATATGCATATTTACCGTATCATACCTTCATCCATCTTTCAAACATAACAAGTAAAACATCAACCATTCTAAAGCTAATATTTACATACCAAAACTACATCTATTACACCACCAAAATGCCATGATACAAGCCAAACCAAATGGCTATTTCAACAACCAAAATACATGGCTAATATTAGCCAAAATACCTGTACATGTCATTATAACCAAAATTAAACATCTGTAAGTACCAAAAGAGCTGATAGATAGTGTGATAGATCTCCGACGACTTTTCAACCTGAACGAGCTTCCGACAACTACAAAACACATAAAAAAAACAACACAAAGTAAGCATGTCTTGCTTAGTAAGTTCGTAACACATACAGTCTAACCTTGCCAATACAATATACAACCACAAAGCATGTAAACCCAATCCAACATGAGAATAACTAATTCAAAAACTTATATATGGACATTCATACTCTTAATTTTCACTAATAACATACTTTAGACATTAAAATATTAATAAAATAATTATTTTGACATCATATTTGTGGTCCTGAAACTACTATTCCGATTTAACTAAAAACGGGTTGTTACAACTCTCCCCCTAAAGGGATTTTCATCCTCAAAAATCTTACCAAAAAAAAGGTTCGGATATTGCTTTCTCATAGCTTCCTCGGGTTCCCAAGTGGCTTCCTCTATCTTGTGTCGTTGCCAAAGAAATTTTTAAAAAAAATTTGTTCTTGTTTCTTAATTCTTTCACCTCTCATGCCAGAATTTTGATATGTTCCTCACTATATGACAAATCAGGCTGAATCTCAACATCCGGCGGGGAGATAACATGTGAAGGGTCATATCGGTATCATCGTAATGTAGACATGTGAAATAAATTATTATTCTTTTCTAGTTCTAACGATAAATCTAATCGATACGCAACAGGTCTGATTCTTTCAGTAATCTCATACGACTCGATAAATCGCGAACTTAGCTTTCCTTTGCAACCGAACCGTAGAACTTTCTTCCAGGACGATACTTTCAAGAATACTTTGTCGTTGAATTGAAATTTAATGTCTTTACGTTTAAAATTCGCTAACGTTTAAGATCGCGAATCAAATAAACCCCGTGTATCTTTTTCTCACTGAGCTCGGTCTAGTATAACAGAGTTCGGCACTTACGACCATACAAAGCCTTATATGGTGGCAACTTTATGCTCAATTGAAAACTATTGGTGTATGCAAACTTAACCAACGGTAAATATTTTTTCCAGTTGCCTTCACTCTCTAATACACAGCAACGAAGCATATCCTCATGAATCTGAATTACTCGCTCGGACTGACCATCGATCTGAGGGTGAAATACAGTGTTAAAATGCAATTGAGTACCTCGAGCTTCGTGTAACCTTTTCCAAAATCATGATGTAAACCGCGAATCTCTATCTAAAATGATGGAAATCGGCACCCCGTGTAATCTTACAATCTCAAAAACATATAACTCAGCTAATTTTTCAAGGGAATAATCTGTTCGTACCGGAATAAAATGTGCAGGCTTCGTTAAACAATCAACGATAACCCAAATAGCATCTTTCTTCTTTGGAGATAGGGGTAAACGCGATACGAAATCCATAGTAACCCGGTCCCATTTCAACTCTGGTATCATCACTGGCTGCAATAATTCTGAAGGTTCCTAATGTTCCACTTTTACTTGCTAACATACTAAACATCTAGATACAAAGTCAGAAATCTCGCGTTTCATTCTCGACCACTAGTACATCTGTTTCAAATCACTATACCTCTTATTAATTCCTTGGATGAATAGACAAACTACCACTATGAGCTTCGTGTAAAATTCTCTGAATAAGCTCTGAATTCTTCAGTACACAAATTCTACCTCTGAACAATAAACAATCATTAGGTCCTATCTAAAATTCTAAATCAGAAATCGGCTCACTCTGTGCTCATTTAGCTAGCAACTTGTCATCACACTTTTGAGCTTCATAGATCTGCTATAAAAATATCGGTCTAGCTTTCAACTCGGCTAAGATTGAGCCATTGCCAAATAATGTCGGTTGCGTATTCATCGCTTGCAAAGAAAATAAGGACTTTTTACTCAAAGCATCCGCAACTACATTTTCTTTTCCCGGATGCTAATCAATGATCAACTCATAATCTTTTAATAGCTCGAGCCATCTGCACTGTCTCAGATTCAAGTCTTTTAGCAAATGGTGTCACCAAGTTTTTAACGCAAACACAATAGCTGCCAACTCTAGGTCATGTGTCGGATACTTCTTTTCGTATGGCTTTAACTGTCTGGAAGCATAAGCTATTACTTTGCCTTCCTGTATCAAAATACAACCTAAACCATTTAAAGATGCATCGCCAAAAATCACAAATTATTTACCCAATTCAGGCTGAACCAAAACTGGTGCCACGATCAACAGTGCTTTCAACTGATTGAAACTTTGTTAAAATTTCTCGGACCATTCAAACATTACATCTTTCTGTAATAGTCGCGTCATCGGTGTAGTTATTATCGAAAACCCTTTTACGGATCTTCTGTAATAACCAGCTAATCCCAGGAAACTTCTAACTTCATATATGTTTCTTAGTGGTTTCCAGTCAACAACTGCTTAAATTTTACTCTGATCAACTTTGATGCCATCAGATGATACCATATGTCTCAGAAAACCAACTTCTCGATGCCAAAACTCACATTTACTAATTTTAGCATAAATTTGTTTATCTCGTAGGGTTTGAAACATAATTCTTAAATGTTCAGCATGCTCGGACTCGTCTCGTGAATATATCAAAATGTCGTCAATAAATACCATAACAATTCTGTCTAAATACGGTCTAAAGATTTTGTTCATCAAATCCATAAATACTACAGGTGCATTAGTTACACCAAACGGCATCACAAGAAATTCATAGTGCCCATACCTGGTTCTGAATGTAGATTTCGGCATATCCGAATCTTTCACTCGCAACTGATAATAGCCAGAACGAATATCAATTTTAAAAAATACTGTGGCACCTTTCAACTAATCAAATAGATCGTAAATTTGAGACAGTGGATATTTGTTCTTGTTTGTAACCTTGTTGAGCTGACGACAGTCAATACACAATCACATCGATCCGTCCTTTTGCTTAACGAACAAAACTGGTGCATCCCAAGGTGAAAAGCTGGGTCGAGGAAAACCTCTATCTTCAATTCTTGCAATTGTACTTTCAACTCTTTCAACTCAATAGGATTCATTCTGTATGATGCTATCGAGATCAATGATGTCCTCGGTACTAGTTCAATAGAAAACTCAACTTCTCTGATTGACGGTAATCCAGGTAACTCCTCTAGAAACACATTAGGATACTTACAAACCACCAACATTGATTCAAGCTTCGATTCAAACACTTTAGTATCCAACACATATGCAAGGTAAGCATTGCAACCTTGTCTCACATATTTCTGCGCTAACATAGCTGAAATAACCAAAGGCAACCCACTCACACTATCTGATTCAATACGAAGCGTCTCACCATTCTGACATTTCAATACAATAAGCTTTCGTCTATAGTTTACAATAACGTCATGTAGATTTAACCAATCCACGCCCAAAATAACATCAAACTCGTTAAATGGCAACAACATCAAATCAGTTGAAAAACTGTAACCCTGAGTCATCAATGGACAGCTCTTGCAAACTTTATCAACTAATACATGATGACCTAGGGTGTTCGACACTTTATCCATGATTTCAATGGACTTAACAGGTAAATTCTTACTAGACACTAAATTTGTGAACACATATGAATGATTTAATCCTAGATCAATCAAGGCAATAACATCAGTGTCAAAGATAGAGAAGTACTCGTAATAACATCTGGTGCAGAAGCTTCCTCTCGTGCACAAATAGCATAAGCCCTAGCTGGTGCTCGTTCCTCAGATCTCACAGTAGAGTCCTTTGTTACACCACGGCTACCACTCACATTTCCAGGGTTATGAGGTGGTCTACCCCTCGTGGCAGTGTTGCTGGGTCGAACATTCTGAACTTTTTCTTTCTCAGATATTTTCGGGCAATCATGAATAAAATGCTTAAGTGAACCACACTTGAAACACGCCCTGTCTTTCGCTCTGCACTCGCCAAAATGTCGAAGTCCACACCGTTGACAATCAGGTTTATTATCTTTAACACTACCTATGATAGCCACAGACATAGCTTGTGTCTTAAAACCGGCATAGTGTTTGCCTCAGTCCCTATCCAGGTAACCCACTGAAGCAACTGAGCAATTATGGTATGGCTTTGATCCCTTCGACTGTGACTGATACGACTTTCAGATCAACCTTTTTCTTGAATCACTAGCTTTAAAATCGGCTTTTCTTTTCTCTTTGCTAAGCTCATCGACTTTATGTGCTCTGTTACCTAAAACAATGAATTCTTGCAGCTCAAGGATCTCAACTAGAAGCTTTACATCCTCGTTTAATTCATCTTCAAACCATTTACACATTACAATCTTGGTCGGAATGCACTCCCGGGCATATTTACTCAATCGAATAAATTTTCGTTCATAATCTGACACTGTCATATGGCCCTGCTTAAGCTCGAGAAATTCTTTACGCTTCTGATCGAAAAATCTTTAACTTATATATTTCTTTCTAAACTCATTTTGAAAGAATTTCCAGTCGATACGCTCTCTCAGCACAACTGAAATCAGGGTATTCCACCATTGATATACCGAATCTTTTAGTAGAGATACTGCACACTTTACACATTCAGCTAGTGTACAAGATAACTCATCAAAAACTCGAATAGTATTCTCTAACCAAAACTCAGCTCTCTCAAGATCATCATCAACTGTAACTTGAAATTCTTCAGCCCCATATTTTCGAATTTTGTTGACTGGCGGTTTATTAGCTTGTACTATTTCTATGCCTAGGGGAACAACAGGAACCGGTTGGGGAACAGGTGGGGGTGAAGGTTGTTGAGCCGCCAAGTTCATTCGTACGAACTGGGTAAACCATTCACCCATCATTTGAAAGAAGCTTCCTTAGCTTCTCCTCTCTGGCCCTCAGATACGAGCCTCAAACCACTTGACGTTGCTCCGTGAACGGAGGCTTGCGCTTTACTTTCAAGTTTATCAGAATCAGCTAGGTGGGATGTTATTGCTCTATGAAATCATATTTTCAAACGATCGGGAGATAACACACTATCGCAGGTTATATAATTGCAAGTATACCTAGACTCGTACACGCTACGTTTTGTTTGAGAATTGACAAAATCGTAGCTCTGATACCGATAAATGTAACACCCCTAACCCGTATCTGTCGTCGAAATAGGGTTGCAGAGCATTATTGGAATTTTCAAATCAAATGGACATAAATTTTAAACTTTTCAAATCATATTAATAAACACATTAAAACCAATTCAAAATATACATAGTGTCCCTTACAAGATCCCTCGAGGCCCTAAATATGCGTTAAAAACAAGTTGGGACTAAATCGGAAACTCAGAGAATCTTTCAGAAAATAATGAAAATTTTCAACACTGTAGGGTCACATGGCCATGTGACTCACACAGCCAAGAGAAATGCCCGTATCACAGGCAGTGTGGGCATTGCAAGTAGGGACACACGACCATGTTCTAGCCTGTGTCTGTGCCCGTGTAACTCACTGACTTGGGTCACATGGCGAAGCCACACACTCGTGTGCCAAGCCGTGTACCCTTCGAAATAACCTCACACGCCCGTGTGCCAAGCTGTGTGCTAGGCCATGTAATAGCCTGACTTGCAACCTTTTGAAAGATACATGGGGCACACGGTCGTGTCACCTGGCCATGTCTCACACACGAATGAGACACACGCTCGTGTCTCTACCCGTGCGAACAAAAATAGGTAATTTTACAAGCCATTTTTCTCACCCAAGCAGGCATGTACTTACAACCAAGATTTGCACATATGCACAAGCCATAACAAGGCACCAAAATCATGCATAATTAAGTTATATACATATGGTATAATATCATACAACCAATATGCCCAATGGCACCTCCAATAACAACATTTAAAACATGTACCAATATAAACACAAATTGATCAGTTGTTCAACTAAGGCTTAACCAAGTTGATACCATATTGTAATATTTGTTTTACCAATCAAAAACATACCAAAAAGTTACTAAATATACCATTCAAGAATTAGCTCCAAGTAGTCATATAATTCACTTATAACTAATGCACCAAGTCACTACATTCACAGAACTCATAAAAACACCTACCATATGAATATTTACCCTATCCTATCTTCATCCATCTTTCAAACATAACAAGCCAAACATCAACCATTCTACAGCTAATATTTACATGCCAAAACTACATCTATTACACCACCAGAATGCCATGATACAAGCCAAACCAAATGGCCATTTCAACAACCAAAATACATGGCCAACATTAGCCAAAATACCTATACATGCCATTCTAACCAAAATTAAACATCCGTAAGTACCAAAAGTGCAGATAGATAGTGTGATATATCTCTGACGAATTTTCAACTCGAACGAGCTTCCAACAACTACAAAACACAGAAAAAAATAACACAAAATAAGAATGCCATGCTTAGTAAGTTCGTAACACATACAGTCTCACCTTGCCAATACAATATACAACCACAAAGTGTGTAAACCCAACCCAACATGAGAATAACTAATTCAAAAACTTATATATGTACATTCATACTCTTAATTTTCACAAGGTATACATTAACTACCTTTATCAAACTAATGTAATTTAAATTGAAAGCTCTTATCGAAGTTCACACGAGGTAATAATACGATGGTTGACACACCCCTTTTCGTAATCTGATAATCGAAGTTATCCATTTTAATAGTTCGATAGCCGAAGCTATCCTTTTTCATAATTTAATGGTTGTCACCATCCCTTTTCATTGTTTGATGGTCGTTACCATCTCTTTTCATAATTTGATAGCCGAAGCTATTTCTTTTCAATTATCGATGATCGACGTTACGCCGCTGGATTTTTTCGTCAACACTCAATTTAATATTATACAATAATAGCATTCAATTCATAAAATAAAAATGAAACTTAAACGTACGAACTTACCTGACGATAAACGTAGAAAAATGAAGTCGACTAATCCAAAGCTTTTTCTTTGCCTTGATCTATAGCCGTATGTTGTTTATCTTAACTAAATGAATAAATTCAGCTCAATTCAATAATCATTTTCTTCAACTTAACTCAAATTCATATTTTATAAAAATTACAATTTTGCCCCTATATATTTAATTTCTTTACAATTTAGTCTTTAGGCTCGTTAAATGAAATTCATATAATTTCACATTACCCAAGCCTAGCCGAATATCATACAAGCTTATAGCAGCCCACACATTTCATTAATTCATAAATTATACCATAAATATTTCACATTTTTCAATTTAACCCCCTAAACATTCAATAGTTTTGCAAATTAGTCCTTGGGCTAGCTAGATTAAGCTACAACGACCCCAAAAACATAGAAATCATTAAAAACAGGACAAAACTCACTTATATGCACAAGGATGAACTTGCCGAATGCTCAAACCCTAAAATTGTTATGTTTCTCCTTAGGAAAATCAGTAAGAAGAAGAAGATGGACTAAAAAATGGTTTTGTTTTTACTTATTTTGATTTTATTTATTAAATTACATATATAACCTTTAATTAAACCTTCAAAAATTACTTAAAAGATGTCTATCTTTGTCCACTATTAATGTTAATGGTTTAATTACCGTTTAAGGCCACCCACATTCAAAATTCATAGCAATTTGACACTTTTTACTTATAGAACTCAAATTTTACACCTTATGCAATTTAGTCCTTTTTATCAAATTAAGCATGCAAATGATAAAATTTTTTAACGAAATTTTTATACAATACTAATAACATGCTGTAGACATTAAAATATAAATAAAATGATTATTTTGATGTCATATTTGTGGTCCCAAAATCACTATTTTGATTTCACTAAAAACGGGTTGTTACATGGGCAACAAGCTACCTCGATAGCGAGTACAGGTGGGAACAAGATGATAAGGGATCCCGTAAGTGAACTTTGTGGAAAGAATCACAGTAGAAAATGTTCAAGACATGTATAAGCTTGTTATGCATGTAGATCTTTGGATCATCTACTTAGAGATTGCCCCTCAAAAGTTGAAGCCCTCTCGGAACAATCTATGCGTGGGGCAAAAAGCACACAACAAGAGACGAAGTCCAGAATAGCTACAAAATTGGGATCAATTTAGGGGACTCCAAAGAAGAATTATACCAAGCCCAACTAAAGGGTGTTCGCTAGAATCTATGTAATGAAGGACAAAGAAGATACTGACTTACCAGAGGTTATCACGGGTAAATTTTCTTTTTTAGGAAGTAGCATTCATGCATTAATAGACCCTGGGTCAATTCATTCATACATCTACACAAATTTCCTAGAAGGTAAGAGTCTAAAATTCATTTCTTCTAAGACAAATGTGTTGGTAACCAACCCCCTTAGTCAAAGTACGATGGTTAGAAAACTAACAAAAAACTGTTCGTTGTCCTTTGGCGAACACATCTTTTAGGCGAACTTATTTCTACTAAGTTTTCATGAATTTGATGCTATTCTTAGACTGGACTTGTGAACCAGACATAACGTCGTGGTAGACAATCGAGCTAGAGGCGTACGGCTATTAACTACAGAAGGTAGAGAAATGTTACTACTTTGCATACAGATCAGTGTAGCGGGTAGTATAATTTTGGCAGTATCCACCAGAAAGCTATTATTTAAAGGTGTAAATGCCTACCCGACTTATATCACGGATTCACCTGAGTTGAGGAAGGACATTAACCAAGTTTCGATTGTGAAGGAGTTTTCCAATATGTTTTTAGAGAAACTGCCAAGCATGCCACTAGATAGAGAGGTAGAGTTTTCAGTTGAGGTAGCACTTCGTACTGCGCCCATATCTTGTGCCCCATACAGGATGACACCATTGGAGCTGAAAGTGCTAAAGAAACAATTGCAAGATCTTTTGGCCAAAGGATTGATTCGACAGAATGTGCATGCCAATCTTTTTCATGAAAAGAAGGATGAGACTCTCCGCTTATGCATCGATTACCGCCAACTAAACAAGGTGACTGTAAAGAACAAGTACCCGCTACCTTGGATAAAAGAGTTATTTGACCAACTAAGGGGAGCTACAATTTTCTCCTAAATTGACTAGCGATCTGGAAATGACCAAGTAAAGATTAAGGGTGATGATGTTCTGAAAACCGCATTCCGGTCACGCTATGGACATTATGAGTTTCTAGTGATGTCATTTGTATTAACGAATGCACCCTTAAAATTTATGGATTTGATGAATAGAATCTTTCAACCCTATCTAGACCATTTTGTAGTCGTCTTTATTGACAACATATTACTCTACTCTAAAAGTGTTACACCCCAAATTTGGCAGATCCAAGAGTAACGTATGTAGATGTAAAGTTGTAGATTTTGGCGCACTTTTGTAGTTAGTCCGCCAATTTATAAGCTTCAGGCAAACTAATATTTGACACACATAATATCCACTTGTAGAAGTATTTAAGGATTTATTCTCATAGGATTCTTCACTTGAAGAAATAGTACGACAAGAGAAGAGTACACCTTGGAATGTTGCTTAAGCATGATGCGCCTACCAAGTGTATGTTAAAGCTGTAAGTGGCTAAAGTGTTTGTAAGGCCACACCATATATGAGTTATCACCATAGTTATGGTACGTTCGATTTTTTTTAACGATGTGTATGTGGGATTCTGTAATGTGATTGGTTGAGGGTCAACTGAATAGTTTGATCGGTCAAATAGCATCGACATCATATTTTCTTTTATATTTTTTTTTATTTTTGTAGGACATTAAAGAGACAAATTTTGCATGCATTTTACACTTGTCAAGGTTCATTAAGAGGTAGTAGGTGTATATATATGGTGAAGAGGGATCATCTAGATGGTTTTTCTTCTTAAACTTATATGTTACCTTCTCCTTTATTAAGCTAGAAGCTAAGGTTTTTGAATTCATCAGTGTATGTTCCACCTCTTGGTAAGTCTGATAGCTCTACTTGTTTAGTTTTTGAAGGAGTAAGAATGTTAAAAAGCATATACATAGTAATTTATTAATAAAAGGCCTTGCATGGGGGTCATATGTAGTTGAGATAAAAGCAAATTGCCTATTAATGGGTTTTTAATGATGGTTCCATGTTCTTTATGTAGTTATTGCTGGTGGTTTGAGAAGGATGTTCAAGTTTAGAACTCCAAGCTATAGTATAGGTGAGTATCAGGTGAGTCCTTATCTTTACTCATGCATGTTAAATTTACAAGGGAGGTACTTAGGTTGATGTCATCTCAAATGTCTCGTTAGTGTGTGAGAAGTATCATCAAGTTGTTGCATGTTATGAATGAAATACATTTATTACTGCATGAATAAGAAGAGTTAATCAATAACATGAGTGCACGAATCTAGGTAAGTACATGTGGTGTTAAGCAAGTAAATCTTCCATTTGTGATGCCTCTGATAGGGCAGATAAATTGTTTATTGGATAGGTAGATCACGTTGACCATAAAGACCTTATGGTGTAGCCTCTAGTGAGATGTAAATCGGACTGGCAAAACACGACATGAGGATATATCAATTCATGAAGCTGAAACCCATGGCATTGTATGTCAATGAAAACACTCATGGTGATACCTCTAGTGAGATATAGACTGGACTGGCATATCACGACATGAAGTTATGTATAAGGCCATGTAGGAGAAACCCCATAACAACCTGATAGTCTAACTGGACAATAAAAATGTAATTCTTTGTGATGCCTTCCTGACGTGTTCTTTTAGGCCTTTATGGTGTATTTGATGAAGCCTATGTGGCTTGTTTTGTGTTATTTGTGTTACGTAATCTGTAACGCCATTATGGCGAAGTTTGGTTCAACACTTCGATGTCATGATCTAGGTAAACTTCGAGACTTTTTTGCTAACTAATGTGATGATAGAGAATTTGAAAGTTTAATGATACATCTACTTGGTTAATCTTATGGAAAAGTTTGAATATGATCTAGGGAAACTTTTGAAAGAGTCTCTAGCGGTATTATCAGGCAGGTGTATTCGCTCTATTAGTTTGTTAGTACAAGAGATTAGTGTATTTGTAGTTATGAAAAGTTTAAGTGTCACTGGACCTGAATTTAACTACACTATTCAAGGAAGTATTATGAGTTATCTGGTAACCACCACATCTGGCTGAATTTCACGTCATGTATAGAGGACATTTGGAATCTAAGTTATTTTGTCAAGTTAAGCGTTCTCGTGTTTTGTAGCACAGTTGTTTGGAATTCTCTTAAATGATTTAGAACATTTCGTTATCAGTATAAGTCATGATCTTTGGGTTGATATGAGATACAATCTGATTGGTATTCTAATTGTTACTCGAACCAGTATGAGAAGCTGCCAAATGAAAGATCAATTAGTAAAAGTATCCACAAAATAATATCTGTAAGAACACCATCCTAGGTAAAGTATTCAGTGTCCGTCTGAATGAGAATCCACAAAAGGAGGTTCTATTTGGACATTCTTATGAGGAGTACATTCATTCTCCAAGTAAGGAAGTAAGGTCTATATTGAGTGTTAAAGTCTGGAATCAGTTCAAGGAGTGACTTGTGAATATGGAATAAAAGCTCACTAAGTTCGTTTGAACTTATAGGTGCTTGTTTATGTTTCAGGTTCAGCAGTAAGAGTGGGAACATCAAGAGGGACCAAGCAAGGAATACATCAAGGTAGTAGCAAATTGGGATATTATGCATACAGAGGACATCTAAGGAATATGGCGTATAATCCTCTATGGGATATTATGTAACAAACTTTTAAGTTTTAATGTCTTATATTACTTTTAAAAGCCTGATGTATTTTTAGAGATTTTCTTCATTTCCTTTTTGTTTTGAATACACTGAATAAGATAATGAAAAATATGTTTAAAAAGATTTATACACCAATTGTTTTAAAATTTTTCTAAGTGTTTTTAGGTGGTAATATCTGATATTCAGACTCGGTGAATTAGGTCGAGTAGGGGGTGTTACAAAAAGTGTGGCATATCATGAAGTACACCTGGAGATTGTGCCAAGAACTCCACGATAAACCAATTGTACACCAAATTCAATAAGTGCAAATTTTGTCTAAGACAAGTTCATTTCTTGGGTGACATTATCTTTGTAGAATCTGCCAAGAAATGTCATTGAGGTACGTAATTTCTTGGGTTTGGCGGGCTACTAGAGGCAGTTCATAAAAGGGTTCGCCATGTTGGTGACACCTCTCACGCGACAGTTAAGAAAGAAAGAAAATTTTGAATGGACAGAGCCATGTCAGATGAACTTTGACAAGCTAAAGGCAATTTTAACTAAAGCCCCGATTTTAGCTCAACTAGAGTCTGGCATGGAGTACACTGTGTTTACTAACACATTCCTAAATGGACTAGGATGTGTGCTCATACAAAGAGGGAAAGTTGTAGCGTACACATCTCACTAGCTCAAGCCGCATAAGAACAACTATCCAACACATGACTTGTAACTAGCAGCCATGGTGCTAGCACTAAAAATCCAGAGACACTATCTCTATGAGGAGCAGTGTCACGTGTTCTTAGACCATAAGAGTGGTGTGTTGTTGAAAGCACCGAAAATAACCTATCCCTAAGAAATAACAAAAAGAATAGTATAAAGGAATTAGGGTCAAATCCTCAGCGATTAGATCACTACATCTTCTTGTGTCTCGAAATCCTGGGCGCAATCATGCCCAAGTAAACGTCTGACCTAGAAAAATAAAAATAAAAACAAAATTAAGAATATGGATGAGTTGGAATTAAATAAATTGAAATTGCAATTGTAAAAAGGAATAGAGTTGAGGGAAGGGGTTTTTCGAGTTGAAAATATTAGTTTTGGAAGGACATGGACGGAAGCGTCAGTCCCATAATGCGTAGAATTTATGAATACTCGTTGAGAAGGTCTAAGTGCGGGTTCTAAGCCTCATGAAATATTTTAGAGGAGTCTTGATAACCTTTGGCTAGATGAGTTTAGTGACTCATCCTTTTTGGGGAAAAAACACAAGTTTAATGGAATGAAATTTTATTGGAAAAGAAAAGAAACAAAAGGCTAAGAGCCTTAG
>CM025144.1:19991176-20002157 GCA_013467495.1 Gossypium gossypioides | reverse complement strand
GAATTAAAGGTAATGTTGTGGAGCTCGGTGACCTACAAATTCCATCTGCCATGTGAGTATGAAGTCATAACCTGACAAGTCGGATCGCATTGTAACTCAAGGTCCCAGTTGATGGTGATTATGTTGGATCTAGTGCTCTAACTGTAGTATTTTTGTCAATGTACACTTGTAATTTTCTTTTTTTGAAAAGATTGGTTAATAAAATTATTCATTAATTACATTAATACTTTGTACAATGTCCTCATATGATTTTTGCATGCAAATCAAAATGGAAGCAAATGTTGCTCACTAGTTGGCTCATGTTTAACTAATACTAAGCGGTATTATGTGATCGGATCGCAATACAGAAAGACAACATGTATTAGTAGACAAACCTAAACATGTTCTTAGTCTAATCGAAAACGAGCAAACCGATTGAAAGACTAATTTGTTGTCTATCAAGTTCAATTATGAAAATGTTTTGTCTTGGGTATCGGAGCAGATGACTCCCAGAAGATAGAGACATATGTGTGACTGATTAGACTGACAGTACATCAAACAAGACCCAAGAACAATAGATCTCGAATTTGTTTATGGATTTATTCACTTGTGACGTTCATAGTGTGACATACCTAAATATTGAGTGGATAACAGATTATATATGCATGACTCGTACACTTTGATATAAGTAAAAACCAGAGGTCGAATAGATAATGAACCAATAGTTGGTGCGTTGGGTGTACAACTTTTACAATATGTAGCGTCATTCACAACAGTGGAATTTATAACTCGAGACATGGGTAAATGATATCCTCTCATTAACATTACATGGTTGATGAAAAGTAAATGTGGTCAGGGTCGCTCGTCTTTGAGATGAATGACTTGATTACTATTTTATAGTAATTGACTTTTCAAGAAGGAAGATGTAATGGTTAACATGAGATAAAATAAGATCATATTGGGAGAACGGATATTGTCTAAAAGAGATTAAATATATCCTATAAGGGTAACACATTTATGACAAGGTCATTGGATACGCACTAATCGAGTTGCTTTCGTAATGGTATGTCATTGGGGAGAGCTCAATCACGATACTATAGTGGAATGACTTCATGGCTAAATGAGTTTATAATTAATAAGCGAAAAGCTGGAACTTAATTATAAATCATTTGAGCCTCAATTGCATATGTCCAATTGGTCCCTCTATTAGCTCGTTGAAACTAGAAATGAATTGCGTGTTGAATCAAAATGAATAGAATGAGTAGAAATGGAGAAATGGAAAATATTTAGGAAATTATTATGGTTTTCTCCAAAATGAAAATGAAAATGGAGAAAATGGAATCATTTGAAAATGAATGTGATTTTCTCAAAATGGAAATGGGAATGGGAATGAAAATGAAAATGAGAAATGAATTCATTTAGAAATGAACAAGGAATTCTCAAAAATGATCGAAAGACTAAGTTTATGTTTTTGAGCTATTTTAAAGCCCAAAAATGAAAATAAACCATACAATCATAGTGAATAAGTTGAATGGTGAAATATTAAATATAGTTTATCGTAAAATTTATCAATGGTAAAATTTTCATAATTTTACCGAGGATAAAATTGGGATGAGAAAATTATTTAATATAAATAATATTGAAGTTTATTTTTGGGAAATAGAAAAAAAAATATTGGGTTGGATCAAATTATTAGGTTAAAAGCCCAAAAAGTACTTGTAATTTGACCTGATATGGAAAAGTCCCAAAAGTCATTTATGCAATAAGGGGGACAGCAAACCCTAGTATATTTAACTAGGGTTGTCGCCCCCTACATCCTAGTTGAACTAGGATTTTATTTTTCTAATTGAAATAAACTTCTCTAGTTCAACAAGGGTTCTAAATTCTCTTCCTATAAATAGATGGCATCGGTAGGGCTATTAACACACAACATTCAGATATTGTTATATTGCCCAAAAATAGATAGACTTTTATTCTCTAAGAATTAAATATATTTTTCGGAATAACGATTCTATCAGTTTTTATTTTGAAGAGTGAATTTTTTTATTTCACCCAAAAAAAAAGAAAACTATTTCTATTATTTGTATTTGATTCTTTTTGTTCGAGCCCACACTTGAAGCAATTTGTGGTACGAGAATAGTGAAGAAGACCATTTGGTTGAAAGCAGGGAACGACATGGATCCGTCTATCCGAAAACATAAGTACGATTTTGATCTAGGGTTTATTGGTATAAATATCACAAACCGGATCGATTTTCAAAATTTTTATTTTTCGCTATACAAGAAAATAATTTCGAACTGAATTTTTTTTCCAACAATTGGTATCAGAGCTACGATTGTACTATGTTTATAATGTAAACTAAGACCAAAATTCTCTCTCTTCTTCATGTATGATTATATTTGATAAGATGTGGTATTCTCATAATTATATGCATGTTTAAGGGAATGTATGCAAATGAATGTATGATATTACTTTATTATTTTATTATTATGGATGATAAAGTAATTTTTTCAAACTTGTGATTCTTAGAAATTTAAATGTAATTTTTTATTATTTTGGGCATGTATATTTTAGATCATGGACTATCATCTTCATGTAAGGTTTTGTTTTATCATTTATTTAGAAACTTGAAAAATCGATAGGCATTCAAATTGATCGAGATGATGTGACCCGACCCAGCTAAACCAAGTGAAGGCCAAAAGTGGTCTGGTGGCAACGATCCAGCGATGGCCTGTAGCAGAAAGATGGCGACGACAAAAATGTGAACTAGTACCACAACAGAAGCCCGTGGCTGCAAAATTAAAGACCCAAAGTATGCTTTGGGGTGAATTTTTTAATTTTGCAATTTTTTTCAATGATGGAATCATGGAAACTTTGGCTGGTCAGAGTCGTTTAATTTTATGAGATAAGCATGATGATAATTATATAACTATGAATGTATATTCACGCATATATGAGATAAGCATTCCATATAGATTAAGGGAGAATGTCACATGTACTTGTCATGCATATATTGATCATTCATTATTGAAACTAGATATTAAAAACCTTGCATTTTTTTAAAATATTGAGTAGGAGGTCTTAAAACAAGACCTATAGCCTCCATCAATGGTCTCTTATGATGACATGGCAATTTAACTACCCCACTATAGGATTGTCATGTGGATCTCACTGATGAGATTTCCTAAAAGTAAGTAGAACTCTCTTATAATCGTATAATAGTTGGATCGGCCTTTGTGGTAGGTACTATTATATGATATTTAAAGAAGTTCTATCTTCAAAGAAGACAACTAGTCACAGCATGTTACTCGATGAGATTATCCCACAATGACTCATTTGTGGTGCATGATGCAATAGGTGTTGAGTTAATAGTTATACACTCAAGATCTTCTAGTTAAGTAATTCCCCACAGAGCTCTACTTAAGTTAGAATTATGGTCAAACGTTACACGATTATTAGTACATGTGAATGCCTAAAGAATTAGGTTAATGCATCCATATTCTTACTAGTTGATCATGATCATCCCACGGTGGCTTGATTCAATGGGTGTATGAATTATCGTTGGAATGGCTTACAAATGTTTTCAATGTTTAATGTAAAGTGCATGTGTCATCTTAATGCATATCATAATGTTGGAAAACATTTTCAAACATTTGCTTAATACAAAGATATTAATATATGACTGTTTTGTTTTCAATTTGAAAATAACACCAGCTCCCTTATTGAACATACTCACTGAAAAGAAACTGAAGGAAATAATTATAAGGAATGGAAAAAGAACCTGATAATTATCATGAGCTGTGAGAAAATTAAAATAAAATTTAATAATAAGTGCCTACCGGCCACTCAAGTTGAGGCTAGAAAATGTTGGGAGGAGTCTAATGTGATAGATCATTGCTATATGCTGGCAAGCGTGACCAGCACCTTATATAAGCAACTTGAGAGTTGTAAGACTGCCAAAACGATTCTGGATAAGCTAGAAGACATGTTCGAATGCCAAGCTACCATGGCTCGATAGTCTGCTATAACTAGCTTGATTAATGCCCAACAAAAGCCTGGCACTTTGGTTAAAGACCATATGATAACTCTTGTGGGTTGTTTTGTCGAGGCAGTGGACAATGAGGCCAATTTGGACCAGAACACTCAAATTGAAATGGTGTTCAAGCGTTTGTCTAAGGAATTTGTTGGCTTTCAAGCCGCATGTAACCTTGGCAACAAAAACCTGACACTTATAGAACTCATAAAGGAGTTACAATCTTATGAGTAGATGTTGAATGGTAGTCAGTTGGTTTGAAGAGCAGAAGCAAATATAGCTAATGTTTCTTCTTCAAAAGGAAAGATAAAGTGCGCTAAGAAAGTCAAGACTAAGGTCTCTCGGCCAGCACAAGTAGAAAGGAAGAGAACTAGAAAGCCTAAAGACTTATCTAAGCCTAAATGCTTCTTCTGTAATAAGAAAAGACATTTCAAGAAAAACTGTAAAGAGTGAAAGGAATCCACCAAAACCAAATGTATGGAACTCTTTATGATAGAAGTTTGTTTAGTGGAGGATTCAATAGACCACTGGGTCATTGATTCAGGAGCCATTAATCATGTTTGTGTTTCTCTACAAGGGTTTGAGGAGACAAAATACCTTAGAGATAAGAATTTATTGTTACGAACTGGAAACGGGACAACTATGGCAGTTAAATCAGTGAAAGATGTACATCTTTATTTTGATAATTTTAGAAAGTTATTTTGAAAGACGTTTTTTATGTACTAAGTTCCAAAAGAACCTTGATTTCAATTGCATGTTTATATAAAGACGACTTGACCGTGACTTTTAATAATGGAATTGCAATATTTTGAAATCACAATCTTATCTTAATGGATGGATGTCAAATAATATCTATTTTATTAAACCAAATGCATACACATTGCTTGAGACTGAAATATTGAATAAGAAACTTAAAACTTCTCACTCTAATGAGGCATACCTTTGGCATTTGAGACTTTGTCATATTAACCAAGAAAGAGTCACTAGACTTGTGAAAAATGGCATCTTAAGTTATTTTGGAAGGAAAAATGACCAAGCGATCCTTTAATGCAAAAGGAACGAGGGCTGTAAAAACCCCAAAAACTTGTGTAGACTGACGTATGTGGCCCCATGAATGTCAATGTAATAAGGGGTTACAAATATAATGTAACTTTTATTGATGATTATTACAAATATGGGTATGTGTACCTAATGCACCGCAAGAGTGAAACCTTTGATAAATTCAAAGAGTTTTGTGCGGAAGTGGAAAAATAATTAGGTTTACCCATAAAGGCACTTCGGTCTGGTCGAGGTGGGGAGTATTTATCAGATGAGTTTTTAGGGTACCTCATAGAGAATGGAATCTTATCCCAATTGATCGCGTCGGGAACTCCCCAATAGAATGTTATGGTAGAGAGAAAGAATCGAACATTATTAGACATGGTACAGTTGATGTTAATGTATTTGAAGTTGTCAATCTCTTCTTGAGGATATGTGGTACAAATGACTTGTTATATTCTGAATGATGTTCTAACTAAGGCAGCATCAAAAACTCCAAATGAATTATGGAATGGCAAGAAGGCGAACCTTAATCACTTAAGAATTTGGGGATGCCTAACCCATTTATTGGACAAAGATGTGAGCAAGTTGGACTTACAGATAGAATTATACATGTTTGTAAGTTATTTGAAGGGAATAAATGGTGGTTTTTCTTATAACCCGAAAGAGCAAACTATTATAGTGTCAACTCATTCTACTTTCTAACTGCCTCTAGACATACCAACGTTTAGAGTAAGAACCCGGCAAAAAATATATCAAATAAGCGATGTCCGCAAGTATACGAGTCAGGTTGTAATATAGTTACAACGAAGTAGGTGAGTGCTCTGAAGATCATACCCAAGGGAGGTGAGCACTAAATTAATCTTAAACTAAGTACAAATAAAACTAATTAGTACTTTAAATAAATTATATTATGAATAAACATAAAGAATGATTTTTGGTATTTTTATAAATAAAGAATAAAATAATATAAAGGAAAAGACTTTGGGAAATTTTATATAGAAACTGAATTAGATCTGAGTATGGGTGATTTGTTCGCTTCGGTAATCATAACTAACTATCACTTCAGGTTCCCTATTCAATCAATTAGTTGTTACCCTAGTAGGATATCTCGATCTTCCACTAAACTAACGATTCGGTAAAAACTACTTATCTCTTGACCTCACAGTCCAAACTGGTTCGAAGCTAAGGTGTTCACAGATAGGTCACACCAATTTTGGGTTGATTCCCACCTAGATGACTTCCTAGGGTCGTCAAGCCTAGGGTTTCAGTTCTTCCTCTCTCAAACAACTGATCCATTAAGAAAATCCTGCACAACAATCAATTAATCATACCTTCACTCGCTAATCCCACATATGAGGATTAGTTCTTCATGGATCTTAAAAAACATAATAAACTTGATGTAAAAGATGAGCATTAATAGCAAATCAAGATACGAAGGTTTAAGAGAATCCTGAATTGTATTAACTGAAGCATAAAATCCACAAAGAGTTGATTAAGTTCCACAAATCAGATCTTCCGACAAATGCAAAACTGAAAATAACCTAAAGCCTAAGGAAAAAGAAAAACTAAAAATTGAAATTACAAAAAAAATTTATAATGTATGAAAAGCTGTCCATAACAAGTGTTAAATGAGCCTATTTATAAAGTTCTGCTTGTCGTCGTCCTCAACCCTAGGTCAGCTAATGCTCTCGTGTTTAATATTTGATTTTGCAGACTAAAACACCCTTGGCTTGTAAGTATTTCTCATATAGGATAGATGTCGCGACACCCTAGTGCCTATGTCGCAACATTGAAGGCAGTATGCTCATACTTAGGGTAGCTTCAGGAGTGTGTCGCGACATCCCTTGGTTGTGTCGCGATACTGAAGGCAATCTTAGAATTCTTACTTTCTACTCCCTATGTTGCGACATCAAGCTCCCCGTGTTGCAACACAGTGACTAGTATTGAGTTGGTATGCCCTCTACTGGTCTCTTGCACACTCACAAAGTATATTAGCTCACTGTTAGGCCTCATTCGGCCCCTAAGGTTAATAAAAGACTCAAATTACACTTTTTATTGAATGTAAATGAAATTCTAAAAACTCAACTAAAACATAATAAAATGCTTGTATTCAAGCTCCTTAAATGCGAAAACTAGTTTAATTTGCCACCCTGAATTACGATAGATCACTTTTCTCGAAGAAAGTTACATGAATGACTTCAAACCTCAGAGTAAAAAGGTAACCGAGGAACTTTTGGAAAATATAAAAAACCCTACAAAAGCGGTTCTAGAACCAACTCCTAATAGTAGACCTACAAATAATCAACAACATAGGGTGTTTCATCGCAATGGGAGGGTCTCTCGTAGGCCTGAGTTCTTTCAATCTAGCAAAAGTGTTTTTAACATTGAGTCTACTGAACAGGAAGATGATGACCCACTCTTGTATGACGAAGTAATGCAAAGTGTTGATTCCAAGCTCTGGGAAATAGCTGTTAAAGTTGAGATAGACTCTATGTATTCTAAATCAGTGTGGGAACTTGTAGACTTACCGAAATGGATAAAACATATAGGGTGTAAGTGGATCTACAAGAGGAAAAGAAATGCAAATGGAAAAGTGGAAACTTATAAGACCAAACTTGTAGCAAAAGGTTATACCCAGAAAGAAGTTATCGATTACGAAGAAACCTTCTCTCCAGTCGCCATACTCAAGTTAATCCACATATTGTTATCCATTATGGCAACTCTTGATTATGAGATTTGGCAAATGGTTGTCAAGACAGCATTTTTAAAAGACTATCTTGAAAAGAGCATCTATATGATGCAACCCATCGAATATATAGCTAAAGGAAACGAGCACCAAGTTTGCAATTTGCTTAGATCCATATATGGACTTAAGTAAGAATCGCGCTCATTGAATCAAAGATTTAATCAAGCGATCAGGACTTTTGGATTTGAGCAAAATGTGGATGAACCTTGTGTTTATTAACGTTTAAGGGATGGAAAGGTGGTCTTTCTCGTTTTATATGTCGATGACATTCACACATTAAAATTGATCATATAAATATAGTTAGACATGTATAAGGACCACATAGCATATCTTTCCTAAACAATCACGTAATTATCAATATTAAAACAAAGGTATCGATATTTCCTTTAGATGGTATCGATACCAATTGGAAAATCGATACCAAAATTGCTTATTGTTTCTCATTTAAAAACCAAAGTCACGAAAATTATAGGCACCACTAAAAAAGTATCGATAATTTTACCCCGAGTATCGATAGTCGTGATATGGTATCGATACCAAATTACGATCCTGACTTCCTGTACATTTGATAACCACAGATGTATCATTTTTAAAACCCAAATATTGATACCTTTCCTTCAGACTAGAAAAATTCAACATATATAAGCACATAGATCATACCAACTTATCATGCTACTATTACATTATCAAATAATCGTCAAAACGACCATAATAATAGTTTCAACCACTGTTATTAAGTCCGAAAAATGATCAACATAATACGAATCAAAACTTAAAATCCTAAGAGTAATTGAATCATGGAAACATCTCAATTATCATGTCAAATTCTAGCATAAAGTCTACCACGGTGCCTTATTCCCAAAACATAACCGAATAAACAATAAACACCTACGAAAAGTGAAATGGATTTGCTTGGATCACCCCTTAGAACCACATCGCTCACACCAGTACACAACTAATCTGCAATGGTTTAATAAGGGAGTGGCTGAGTTTAATAAGCTCAGTAAATGCCTAGAACAACTACCATGCAAACAATTCATTAAGCATCAACGAAACAACCATATAGCACAACCTCAACAGTTCCAACTCTAGTGTCATATTATACTTACTAATGCATTATTTACTAGTTCATTTATATGGTAATCATATTCACTTTTAAGCATATGTTACATTACCCATATAATCACATAACATTCAAGCATAGACTCATAAAAGTGGGCACTATCACCACTCATCAGATACACAGATCTCCAGCACACCACATAGACTCATGAAGTCAAACATGTCCCAAAAGTGAATTATAAAGCTAACACTCTCTAACACACCAAACATGTCCCTTTGAATGAAGCTAAACTCACATTCCCTTATCTCTCCAACATGTCCCTAGGCCTCAACGCCCAAATCATATAACATATAAGTGAGTACTCACAATCCTATGGCATACCAACTATATCCAATAGTTTCAAGAATCACAAAGCCAAAATATATGTTATTAAGCACACATATATTACTTACTGATTTACTATAACGAAATTTTTATGCAAGAGTACAATTTCGTTCAAGTAATAAGTAAATAAAATGAGTTATCGTCTCCACAAGGACCGTGTATGTTAATCAATTATTTGCAAAATTATAAGTTAAAAATTTGGTGATAAAAACACAATAATTTGAGTGATGATAATTAAACTAGATTAATTTAACTAAATGTAAGATCAATCCCTAATGCCATCTTAAACTAAGTGTGCAAAATCATCTAAATGTATGAATGAATTTTAGCAATAGAAACACAATCTCAACAATCAATAACATGTATAGACTAGGATAATTACATTAATCAAATCAATTCATTTCCATCATGCTTAATAGTGTTCGAAAAACATTCCATGGCAACTCGATCTTTCATGAGTTTGAAAACCAAATTAAGTCCTTTTGGAATCTTTTACTTAGTGAAATATGAATTTTATTGTTAAATTAAGGGTTTCTTAGTATTTATGTGAGGTAACAGGGACAGGTTAAGTTTGAAACAGTTTAATCACATAAACCTAAAAACTATGCAATATAATAGAGCTAATTAAAGTTATTATGAACCTTCAATTTAGTCGGGTCTAATGATCTAAATTAAGCATGAACTTTTCAATTATTGCTTCTATTAGTCGTCGTCTGGTTAGGATCGCTCAGCTAATCTGAATGCATCCAATCACGTATGAATGAAATACATCCTGATTTTAATTGAAAACATGATCGACCGAGGCACAAACACTTTAAACATGATTCAAACAAATATTATTGAATTAACGCAATCATCCTAGCTAAACGGAATTAAGCTGTCATTATTGATAAAAAATCATAAAACACATCACAAACATGATTAAATTAAACAACTAGTAAGAAAAGAGTAAACTCTATTTCAATTCAGCAGCATTCCAGATTTGGATTGAAAGTGTTCCACTGATCCTCCCGTTGCTCTTTTGCTAATGGTTCCTCAATGTGGTCGGCCAAGAGGTGATCTTTTCAAGGCTTTTGTTGGCTAAAATAGAAGGAAAAATGGAATGGCTCTATGTGGGGAGAAGAGAGCAAGAAAGGGAATGAAAGAGTGAATGATGTTTATGAAGGATAAGGGATGTGAGGGATGATTTGAGAGGTGAGAGTAGTGTTGTATTTATAGGTGAGGTTGAGGGTGAAGTTTACTAAAAATAGGGATTTGAATCCCTCCATCTTCTCCACTACTTGGATGGCCACAATATGTGGAAAGAGAGTTGATTTGGTTGCTTATTTTGAGTACAAAATCATGCTATAATTAGGCATAAAGTGGACAGTTTCAAAGGCAATCTTCCAAGGCCCTTTTCTGATTAAACTGAAACTGCAGGGACCTCCAATAAAATATCCCAAATCTAATTTTTGGTTAGCCATATGCTTGTGCCGAAATTGGGCTTGACTCCCTCTTGTTGTACGGTTTCATGATCCAATAAATAATCAGACATGTCCGCTTCTTAACAACACTTTAGCTGGGTAAAATTAACATGCTTATGACCCAATTTTGTATGGTTTTGTCGTCCAAGTAAGGCGGATGTGTTCATGTCCATGCAACATTATGATAATATCATCTTCCATGGACCCACTGCATAATAAAAATTAACATATTAATAATTAACATGAAAATAATATAATTTATGCACAAAAAT
>CM025144.1:19970223-19984240 GCA_013467495.1 Gossypium gossypioides | reverse complement strand
ACAAAATCCACTTAATTTATTAACAATTACTCAAGATTAATATAATTATTAAGTCAAAAGGTGGTAAAATTGCTAGAAAAATCCTTTATAATTTAGAGTTTACATTTACCATTCACTATCATTGCATATTTACATCATAAGCACATAATTATCACTGTCACTTGGCATATTTGACATGCCTACATATATACTTTCACAATAGTAATCATGAGCACATGTACATGTAATTGTATCTCATTTTAATTCACATTTTTATAAAAAACACAAGCACATATTTCACAAGTTAAACATGAGTACGAGAAAACTTACACTTGGAATTTAGAGTAGGGGTTTAGGCTACAACTAAATTCCCAAATAACGCATTGAATCATGTCCATAAGCAATTATTCCAAACACTCACCAATTACGTTTTTGTCGAAAAGCCGAAAGCTCAAATTAGCTTTTCCTTACCTTTATCTCTACTCGTAGAAGATCCTATCGATTCCAACACTTTAACAAAGTAAATCACACAACAACACAATCAACATTTAGCCAAAAACTCACATCAAACAATCCAAAAATACAAGCCTAAGCTAGGTTTTCTTTTGATAGAAACCTTCGACATAGAAAGCTTAAAATTCAAATACCTTAGTTTATACTTAATCTTTTTGCCTGAAACAAATTCCATTCATCTAATTAATCACATACAACTAATTCTCAACCCTTAAACTACGTTAATCTACTCAGTTCATGGTATCAAATTTTTTGACATGTTTATGACTATTTTCTGAAAATTCATTAAAACTCAATAAATCTTTAACGAAACTTCAAAGTAAGTTTAGAAGCCTTCTAATCATGTTAAAACAAGATGAAAAACACTTTGAAACTATGTTTTTACCCAAAATCCCAAAATTCATCATTAACGGACCAATTTTTGGCTTTTATTTAAAACATGTGATTTAATGGCTAAAAATTATGTTTAAAAGATCATATATCATTTAAAACTAATTAGGAATTGAATCGTACCTTAGTTGACGAAAAACTGAGCATTTGATTGAAAACTTGAAAATCCCACAAGTTTGACAATGGAGGAATCTATGGTGTTTTGGGGTGTTCTTCTTGGAATTTTATGGAAGTTTAAAGCTTGGATGTTAATAGGAATCAAAAGATTAGAGTTTGGAAATAAAAAATCGAATGGGATAACAAGGGACAGCACAAGAATGAGGGAGAAGAAAAACTAACGTGAAAATAAAACTAAGTAGGGGAAGTTATAGGGTGAATTTTGAAATTTGGTTAAATTACTTTATAAAAACTCAAAGTTGGACCCTTTTACAAATCAATCCACTTTTTTAAATTAAAGATATTTAAAACTCATTTTTAGAAATTGATTTAATTTTTTAAAAACCATAGTAAAAAACATTACCGATTAACCATGTCACAAAATTCCCGAACACACTAAAGCTAAAATCCCAAAAATACCCTCAAAACTTTTAGGCCCAATTTTGGGGTGTTCCAGACTCGTAAACGAAGTAACCCTAAACACTTCCTTTCCTATGGCATGCCAACTATATTCGACTCTGCTCGTACAATTAATAGGGTATTCAATTCATTTTTCAATATCATCAATATCTCAATTCACATTAACTATTATCATGAACTCATTCATTCAAACATATGACAACATCAAATATCTCATTTTGTATTCAATTTCCAAATTTATATAAACATACGCATTTTTTCACATATAATCAATTTAGTCCCTATAATCATCAATCAATTCAAATCATCTCAATTAAACAAGGAACCTCACCTTACATTCTTACATGCATAACCAAATCAAAATGCAACAATTATAATTTAGTTTGGATTATAGAAACACAAACCGTAAACTCTGAGCTATTCATCGACAACTTTGTCTTTTCCCTTTTTTTTCAAGGAATTCAAGTCAATGTTAGCTACGAATTAAAAACAACACATAAAATCATCAATGTTCAGCCATTTTCAAATTCAATTTCTAAATTATGCAACTTTTGCATATTATTCAATTTAGTTCCTAAAACCAGGACTAACATAACTTTCACATTTAACCCTCTAATTTTATGCCGAATTCACAAGGGTCAGTATAGGACTCCCTATTTTTCAATTATATCCCAAATTTCATAATTTATACATTTTAGTCCCTATTACACAAAATCAACAAATAACTTTACAATTTAGCCCTTTTTCACTTTTAACCTAAAAATCTATCAAATTGGTCCCTAAAAATTTAACTATTCAACTAAAGTAACATCCTCAAATTTTAATAATAACAAAAAAATACAACATGGGTCAACTCTCTCGAGGTATCGGGATTCTGAAAACATAAAAATTACAAGAAAATGACTAAATTGCACTAACCAAATTGAAGTTTGAACGGTTGGGTCCCTAGCCATGCGTTATCCCTTTTCTTCTTATGCTTCAAAACTTTGTAAAAAGAAAAAGAAAAAGAAAATATGCTTTGTTTTTAGTTTCCACTACTTTAGTTTTATTTATTTTATTACTTTATGTTTTGTTTTTATTTATTAATTTTATTACATTTTCTTTTATAATTTCATTCATTACCATCCACTTTCATTAAACCATTGGTTTAATTACTTTCTAAGTCCCCTTTATTAAGTTCTAAATATTTCCCAAATGGTGATCTGTTCCACCCCAAAAAGGTGGACAAACCGTCTTACACATGGTGCAACATTGCCATTGCTGCTAGGACTCTCAAAAACGACTTTGGTTGGTAGGTGGGTGATGGTAACAGTGTTGTTATAAGTGAAGACAATTAAGGTCTCGAGGGGTTAAGTGGTTATTCTATAATCAGTAATGGCCCATTTATTCATGAGAGAAAAGTGCATGAGCTTTGGACAATTGATCGCACGAGATGGAACAAAAACAGAGTAATTGAAATATATGGCAACTACATGGGGGAACGTATTTGTAATCTGCCTATCATTCCAAATGGGCCGAAGGACTGCAAGGTGTGGTTCTAGAATTATCATGGTTTTTACACGTCGAAGTCAGAGTATTCTTGGCTTCTCCTTAAGTAGGTAAGTATGGTCCTCACCGTTTCTTTTAGAAGACCATTTGGAAGCTAAAAACCCTGCCAAAAATTTGGGTGTTCGCTTGGAAGTTGGGACATGAACTACTGCCAATGAATGCAAAGATCGCTTCTATTCGCCAGAACATTAGCAAGAAATACCCTCGATGTAGGGCTTGCACTGATTGCCCTCACGGATTACCCTACAGCCCGTGCCATTCTCACATTATGTGACTTGGATGGTAGGCTTATTAACAATGACTACAACTGTTGTATTGACTGGATTGAGGTGTCCATACGGCTTCTGGACAAGAAAGTTGTTGATGACTTTATCACTACGTTGTGGAATAGTTGGAATAACCGAAACAAATTCATCTTTCGTGGTAAGGAAGAAGATGCACGTGTTATTTGGGAGAGGGTCATTACCTTAAGCAAGGATTTTTGTATTCATAACATGGTTAACAAGTCGATGCTGCCGTTATCCTCTTCTCTAAAAAAGTGGGAAAAGCCTTTAAGAGGTACTGTGAAGATCAAGTTCGATGCTGCTGTGTCAAACACAAAAACTGGTTTTGGGGTAATTGCATGTGATTCCAAAGGCTTTTTTATTAGAGGGGGTTTTGGTTTCAAAAATAAGGAGATGACGAGTGACTGGGTCGAACTCTATGCTTTCGAAGAGAGTCTCAAGATCGTTAGATTGCTTAATGTTACAAAAGTCAACTTCGAAATAGATTGTACAACCCCTCGCAAATAGAATAAAGAAGCGTAGGGATGACATTACTCTTATGGGTTACCACATTAATGATTTCCTTCAAAATATAGATAAGTTTAATAATGTAGTTGTAAATTAAGACAATCGTAATTGTGATAAGATGGCAGACTTTTTGAGTAATTATGCAATTTCTAATGAAGGTCATTTAGTTTTTGGTATGGATTACCCTACGGTGATTCATAATCTTGTAATTGATGATGTTATTAATCAAAGGTTGACCGTTTTAGGTCTTTTTGTAAAAAAAATTTAAAATCCTTAGCAATTCACACTTTTATCACTTACGCGATTTAGTCCCTGTACATTAATTAAGCCCTAATTCAATAAAACTACCTGAACTAAACTCAATTCACCTCCATTATAACTCCATAAATATTTAGGAAAAATATTTACGAGTCTGTTTTATAGAAATAGGGTTTTGAAACCATACATTTATGGTACCACTGGCTTTCGGGTTGTTACATGGTATACATATAAAAAAATTTGAATGGTTTGTGGCATGAAATTAGCTTATGTTGTATGGTAATGGTGAAATGGTTGAATGGTATTTGTACATTTTTGAATAAGTGATTGCGCCTCGGCGTACGTGCACCGAGACTTAAAAATATTAGAATTAAATATAGAAGTCAAGTGTGGTGTCTGCAAGTGTACAACTCAAATTGTAATATAGTCTATAGTTACAACGAAATACTTTGGAAGCATTCTAAGGATCGTACCCAAGGGATTGCTAAGTTGGGGAAAACTATTACTAAATTAATTATTTAAAAACAATTACTAGTCTAGTTGAGTTTCGAATTAAAAGTGCAAATTCTAAGTTAAGATGGAAATAAAACTAATTAACTTAAACTAAATCCAAGTTAAACTATCGGAACTTCCTATTTCTAGTTTCAACAATACGAACTACTTAGCCTAGAATTGATTAAATTATTGATTATTAATTAAGCAAATATTTACCCTTAATTGAGTTATTTACCACCCTTAACTAAGAATACCCTCTCGATCTCATCCTCACTAAGATTTACTACCTAAGATACCCTTTCGGTCTCACCTAGGCATACGAATACCCTTTCGGTCTCACCACTCAGCACAAGTTCATTAAATGTTTACTCAACAAGATACACTTTCGGTCTCACCTATCTAGATGTTCTAATAGGGTCATCAATCCTAGTATACTAAGTTATTTAGCAAACTCGAATAAATAACCAATTTTAGATAACTATTCACTTACTCAATTAATTAGTTAAACAATCAATTCATACAAAATATTTATGAAGCACATATTTTATTCTCATATTTATACAAACATTCAATTAATTAAATTAATGAAAAAGATAAATAAAGAGAATTAGAAAGAGAATGCTTACGGATTAATCAAGTTAACAACACGCATTCGCAACATTCTCCGCTTGTAACTCCTCAACTTCATAATAGAAGGATTCAGCTTACGAAAACATGAAAGTAAAAAACCTAACTAAAAAAATTGAAATCCAAAAGTATCAATATTCGTCCCTATTTATGATTATAATGTTACTTATACAGGCTAAAATCGAAAGACTAAGATACTCCTTACTTAATAAAAAAAATTAGGGCTTTGAATCTGAAAAAGACCTTGAAAGTCTAACTGTCGTGCTTGGAGAATTGTCATGTCACAGAGCACCTTTATCGTCATGACATCAACTTTGTTTGTGGTATTTCCTTGCATCTGTCTTCTATGTCGTGACTTTCCTAATTTAATTTCACAACATTCGCACATGTTTCATTCCCGAGGTTATTTTTGTGTTTGTTTTTTATGTCGCGAGTCCCATACTTTGTGGTCGCTACTTTGGCAGCAGTTTTAGCTCGAAGTTGCATCTTTAGCTCCCAGTCCATCCTACATAACCACATAACCTTATTTAGCTATCAAATACTATAAAAACTTATTAAACAGCATAAATTAACTACTTGAACTATAAAACATAAACTATTACTCAAATGACTTGATTAAACTATTAAACAAGCTAAAATTATGTAAAAGGGATATAAATAACATGATATGTTGTGGTAGATCAATAAGGTAGTAATGTATAGAATTGAACTTTTAGAACATGTGTATTTGGCTGGAAAAGTATATTAGAAATGTTGAATTGTTTTTTTTAGGTAATTGTAAGTTGGTGTCATTTTAATCCATTTGCAAAGAGACGGTCAAGTCGCAATGTCAAAATCTTATCATCGTGATGAGACCTAGTCAGTAAGTTGCGTCATGTCGAGGAGCCCCCAAAGAATCGAAGACAACTTGTTACTTTGCAAACTTTATGATTTAGTCCTAATTTGACTTCAGGTTAACAATAGAGCTTTCGTAAGCTCATATTAGACTCGAAAATGAATATGTATCATATTATAATCATGTAATATATTTGCAAAAATATTAAAATAATCATATTATGTATTTAATTTACCGTAGTTTCTTTAGAAACCAATGTAACATCCCATAGCTTGGACCTGATGATCGGGTTGGATGTGGGGTGTTACAATTTTAACCTGAATTTTTTTTCAACGGGAGGCTTATGGAAGGTAAATAAATAACACTGCTCCTAGACACATGGGGGGAGTCTTACGAAAGGTGATATGTTTAGACCGACTGCTAAACGTATAGAGGGAGACTTATGAAAAGATATAAGGTTAAGCGCATTACCATAAGCTTTTATAGCCTAGAGTTACACGAGGAGTATAACAAAATAGTTCAACAAAATAGCCCAGATGGCAAGCCGAAATGACGTTTGATCTCACTCATCTTATAAAAAATCCAAATTTTCTCAGAACATAACTTCATTAGCTTGATCTGCATAATGAACCACCCGATAGGTGTTGAGGTAAATCACAGTAGGTATCATAGCTTCTGTCACACAAGAGGTTGAATGGTGTTTCTCCTATTCCAAAATGAGATATGGATTGTAAAGACTAGAGAATACCAAAGAATTCATCTAACCATCGGCCTTTTGCATCTTTCACCTTTTTCTTCAAGCATTGAAAAATTTTCTTATTGGTGGCTTTTGCTTGCCTATTGGTTTGGGGGTTATGACTGAACTATGCGTTGGAAAAATATGGAGATTATCACAAAACTCCTTGAAATTCCCTTGGAATTAGGCCCGGTTATCATCAATGATAAGTCGTGAAATGACATACCTACACACGATAGTCTTCCATACAAAATTTTTTATCTACCTCTTCGTTATTGTGGCTAGGGCTTCCACCTCCATCCATTTTGTGAAATACTCAATAGCAACCATAATAAATATTTCTGTGTTGTGACTTGTGGGAATAGGACAATAATATCAATGCCCCATATTGCTAGAGGCCAATGACTAAAGACAATTTGTAGGGGCTCTTTGAGTTTGCGAGGAAAAAAAGAAAAATTCTATTAGGGTTCGCATTTTTGGACAAAATCTTTCTTGTCTTTTTGCTTGGTGGGCAAATAATACCCTTACCGTAAGATTTTTTGTACTAGGGCTTTTGCGCTTGGGTGGTGCCTACAAATGCCTTCATGGACCTCCCGCATCACATATTCAACTTTTAAAAGACCCAGACATCTCAAAAATGACTGTAGGAAGCCTTTTTTTCCATTTAATCCTATCATTGAGCATGTATTGGGAGGCCATGCAAGATATGCGATCAAGCTCCTTAGGGTCGAAAAGAGTTGAGTCACCAGATAAGAATTCTAACAACGGAGTCATCCATGTGTTCTCAGAGTCAATGTTGAAAACTTGTGTTGCTGACTCATAACTAGGGACATCTTTATGCTGCAATAAAATCATCCCATCTGCTCGATACCAACCACGAATGTGACCCTAAATAAGGAATCAACTGATGCATTTGCGGATCAGGGGATTTTTCAACTTGAATCTCCAGAACGCTTTGCAATAATTTCATTACGGCAAAGTAATACTTAGTTAAAATGGGGTCTTTAACTTCGTATTATCATTGGATCTTCTTCACCATCAATTGGGAGTCAGTGCAAACATATAGCTTTGGGGCTCCCAACTTCTGCACAAGCTCAAACCTGGCAACAATGGCTTCATATTCAGTAGAATTATTAGATATAGTGAAGCAAGTGAGAGACTGTATTCCCATTCATTACCATTCAAATCAAGCAACGAAAGAGCCATCAATATGCAAAATCCATGTAGCACTACTTTTAATGGGTTTTATTGCGATTGGTTGAGCAGCGGTGTTTTGAACTCCAGAGGGTTCACTATTGAGCCTAGTTTTGACTGGCTGGTAAATGAGCACTCTGTAATAAAATCTGTTAAAGTTTTAGCTTTGATTACTTTTCAAGGTAAAAAATCCTACCAAAACTTACAGAGCTAGACACTACTTTAATCATGTGTCCCGACGTGTCAATCTTCCCTAAGATCTCCCTCAGCAGTAGGTCTGACAAGATAGTGGTTGAATGAGCCTAGAACTACAAATGAAGCTTCCGAGCGGCTACTACCAAAAAAAAATATTTTTTTTACTTTGGAGTAGTTCAATTTTTCGTCCTAGAGGACTCTAGTCACATAATTTACAAGATGCTACTAGGCATTCCACTACTTTTATTAAAGTTACAGTAACCGTCACATCTGATGCTGCCAAATATATATACAAGGTATCCCCCGTAAAAGGAGATTCTAACAATGAGCGGTACCAAGGTATTGCTTCAACCATTCGAAGGGAGCCTTCAAGGCTTTAAAAAAGGGCATGCACTTATCTATCATCTTCAAAACAAATTTGTTCAGTGCAACAACCTTATCCGTCAATCGTTGGACTTCCTTAGCATTTCGCAGAGGGGTCATATCTAAGGTAGCCTTGATTTTCTTGGGATTGGCTTCAATTTCCTTGTTAGAAATAATGAATCCCTGGAATTTTCTAGCTCGGACTCCAAAGGTGCACTTACAGGATTGAGTTTCATATTGTACCTCCTCAAAATCGTGAACATCTCATGTAGATCATTCACATGTTATTCCATTGTGGTGCTTTTCACCAGCATATCATCAATGTAGACCTTTATACACCTCACTATTTTGTTGCTAAACAACTTGTTTACTATCCTCTAATAAGTGGCCCCAACATTCTTTAGACTAAAAGGCATCATCTAGTAACTAAACAGACCATCTTCAATAATGAGCATCATTTTCTCTTGATCATCTATATCTATGAAAATATGATTGTACCTAAAGAAGGCATTCATAAAGCTCGTGAATTCATGACATGCCAAGGCATCAACCAACTAATCAATCGAAGGCAATGGGAAGCCATCTTTCAGGCAGGTTTTATTCAAATTCGTGAAATCTAAACACATTTGTCATTTATTTTTGGGTTTAGGTACCATCACGACATTCGACACCCAATTCGGGCAGGTGACCTCACGGATGAACCCAAAAATTAATAACTTATTTACTTTTTGCCATGTTGCTACGACTGTCTCTAGGGAGAAGCATCTCTTCTACTGTTTTACTGGCTAAGCAATGGGATCTGTCCAAAACAGTGTTGGAAGATAAACGGGTGAATACAAATGTCAGCAGCGAACCAAGTAAAAACATCTTTGCGTTCAACCAAGAGCTCAAAAATTCTTTTTCTAATGGCTGAAGGGTGGTGGCCATCTTTGTAATAGCCCATTTTCTTTATGGTGTCAGAACAATGGTTTCGGAGCCAAAAATTCATAAAAGAACAATTATACTGTATTAATAAAATTTTCTTTTTCTAATGACATGCGAGTTTGTAAATATTATTATTTAATATTTATGAGTAATATATGGTGTATTAATAAAATTTGATTTAATAATTTTTGTTAAATAGAAGAACAATTATGCTCAAGTGGTATGATCCTAAAGTCGAGTGGTTTTAGAAAATGAGGTATCGGGACCTCATTTCTATAAATCGAGTCATAAATATTTTATTAAATATTTAAAGAGTGTTATCCAGGTCATATTAAAATTTGGTTAAGAAATTTTAATGTTTAGATAGTTAATTAAGTAAAAAGGACTAAATCATAAAAGGTGTAAAAGTTTGGTTCTATTAGTTAAAAGGGCTAAATGGCTATGGAAAGGTAAGTAAATAGACTTGAATGGTAAATATACCATTTAATGAGTTAGTGGATAATTATGGACTAGGTTTTACTAAAATTTTGATAATTTTTAAAGGGTAAAATGGTAAATAGGTAAATTAAACTTAAAATTAAACTCATTAAAGGTTATCATCTTTTCCAATTTCTTCTTGGTTGGCCAAATGCTCCATTGTTGAAGGAAGAGAGCTTCGGTTTGAATTTCTTCTTGCATGGTAAGGTTTTATGCCCCATTTTTAATGATTTTTATGTTTTTTAGTCTGTTTTCGCTTAATCTAACTAGCCTAGGGGTTAACCTGTAAAACTGTTAGAGGTTGAGGGTTATACCATGAATGTTTTTGAATAATTTTTTATGTTAATTGATAGATTATGAATCGTTGTTGAAAAATAAACAAGTTTTATTAAGTGATTTTTGAAGAATTTTGTAAATAGGGATTAATTTGTTAAAAGTATAAATTTTAGGGTTTTATTAAAAAATGAGGATAAATATGAGTTGTTCCAAAGTCCCTTGGATATATGGTTAACATGGATTTAGATTAAAATGGTTAGATTTTAAGTTATGAGTTTAAGGACTAAATTGTGAAAAGTTAAAATATTAGGGGCAAATTGGTAATTTTTTATAAATATGAAATATGGACTAAATTGAATTTTAGAAGTAGTTAATTGACTGAAATTATCTATTTAGATTAAGATAAACAACGTTCAGACTCAGATTGAGGAAAAGCTAAAGCTTCGGACTAGTTCGGCTATACATTACGCTCCTAACTACCGAGGTAAGTTCGTATGAACTGTAATTGTTTTATTGTTATATAAATAGAATATTTGTTATGTCATTTTAATTTAAATGAATTACTATATAAATGTATCAATGCTATAATGAATTGACGGCTATTAAGTCTTTGTTAAACCTTAGGAATTCTTAGGATCCAAATGACATGTCATTGGGGATTTCATGTTTCGAGTGTTGGTCTTGAATGTCCTACCGATGGCTGAAGTCTTGCATTTGTTACGGATACTCCACAGCTCGCGTGAATAGCATCGTGTAACTTACATTCTGACCCATGGCTCTTGTGAGTAGGTCCATTTCACAACTCGATGAGCATCGATGTAAAGGAAAGGTTAAGGTTATATGTAAAGGCACACTTTGTGTGAGCTTTCCCAAGTATCTAATGTAATTCTAGATGGTTCAATGGGTATGAAAAGGAAACGAAATGATAAGTATTCAAATGAAATGAATCATGAACTTATGAAAATGATTTATGAACTAAATGGTGTGATTACATGTATAAATCTACTTCTTTTATGGATGAATGCATTTGAATCGTGTACAAGTGCACTAACTTGTGAATTGGTGATGTTGTTTAGGTTTATACTAAGCATTTGGAATGGAATGGTAAGTAAGTAAATGGAATGATTCATAATCTCATGAAAAGGTTGATAAATATGTGATGCGTCTTATGAAATCCATTTATGTTATAAATGAATTTATATGTGATGTTGATGAACTTACTAATTTGTGAGTTTGATGGTGTTTCAATAGGCCTATACTAAGGCTCCGTTTGTTTTCCAGTAAAATATTTTCCAGAAAAGCTTTTTAGCATTTTCCAGTGTTTGTTTGGCTGAAAATAATTTCCTAAGGTAAAACGTATTACAAAACACGGGAAAAAAAGCCTTTATTTTAGGAAAATATCTTACTCTTTTTATTTCAGTAAGACATTTTCAACAAAAGAAGCCTCTTTCCTTTCCCCTTCCCCCATCCTTGACACCCCAATCTTCTGCTTGCCGTCAGCCAGCAACGATTCTCAACACCAGACGCCGATGTTCATCTTTGATTTTCCCCTTTTTCACCTTTCGTTGTCGAAATTTGCATTGCACCACTAGTCAGCGACGGCGTTCATCTTCCTCTGTCGAAGGTAAGAACGAAAACAAAAGAAATATGTGATTGTTTTTGTTTATTTTTGTACTTATTAGGGAAGGGCTGTGATTTATTCCAGAAAATTGATATGGAAAAGAGTGAGAGAGATATGGAGAAAGATTTGGGCTTGAACCTATCCTTAACAATTTACCCATTAATGGCAGAAACAGTGTTATTTCTTACTTCTGATGAGTCTGCTTATATTAGCAGCCAAAACTTGGTTGTTGATGGAGGATTTACTATGGTTACTCAAAGCCTTTCAACATTTATCGATTAATGGTTGTGGAAGCCAATTTTTTTGTATAATTCTCTGTAAATTCCATGTGCATTTTCCCTATAATCTGCATTCTGCAGTGCCTTTTTAAATCTTTTTTGTATTTTATACTTGACAGATGAATAAGTCTTATTTTCCATTATCTCCAATCTTTCCACAAATAGGCAACAGAATGACAAAAGTAACTATATTGGGATTAGTAGGCAAGTTTTGTTTGTTGAGGATTATACTTTAATTTCCTTTTTTTGTTTTTATAGATTTTGCTTTAGTTTTGGTTTTGTCTATAAATACAGATAGATGTATGTATGTATGTATGTATGCATGTATGCATGTATGCATGTATGCATGTATGTATGTATGTGTATGTATGTATGTATGTTCAGTAATAAAGAACCTTTAAACTCTATGTTTTATTAGAGATTTTAGTGAAGGTGTCTTATCTGACTTTGGGTTATCTCTGTTATTGAAGCTTATGTTCAAATCATAAGCACCCGTTCAAGCATTTATAGCAGAAAATTAAGTAAAATTGTTGTTAAGGAAAGCTTTGAAGATTTATCATATTAACTTTTATAAGTACTTTGAATGAAGTTTTAGCTTTTCTTGTCAATAATCAGGAGAGTACGACGCTTTGTTATACAGTTATTGTCTTCGGATTTTCCAAGTAATAAAGCTGAGTCATATAACTATAGTTTATTTCATACATATTTAAGTTTGAGGCTTTGGCATAATGATAATATCAGTGTTTGATTTGTAATGAGTTGAAAGAAGAGTTGATTACTGTAGCTGAAGTTGCATTGTTTCTCCCTCATAACAAAGTGTAAGAAGATGACTGAGTTGTTTTACAATTGTGTTCAGGAAATAATATTGATGCCTTGAATCTATCCTAACATTTATTCACATGCTTTTTGGACAAGAAAAGCATCCTTTTGTTTTGTTTTGTTACTTGAACTGTAAACATTGTTCTTGTTGGTTCCAAATATTGTCAAAATTCAAGACTTATGATCCATGTCTAAGTGTTATTTAATAGTCTGTTTCCAATTTTTTTTCATTTTCCGCTTGTTTTAAAACCTTTTGTTTTATCGAAAAAAATAAATCTGAACATTTTGTTGCAATGTTGTTATTTCAGGTAGCTTAGGAGTTCCAAATATTTTTCCAAAGTTGTGTTTTGAGAAAGTAGGAGTTGATAATTCAAAGGTGAATAATGTTAGAATTTGTATAAGGCAAAGACCATTGCGATATACTTCCCTAGTTAGACGCTTGGAGAAGGCATTCAACATAGGTTTGAGGCAATCTGTTTGGTTTCTAATATAGTGCTTTGGAAACCTAGGGTAAGTAACTTTTTCTAATATAGTGCTCACAATTATAAATTTGTTTGATAACTGTTGTTTGAGACAATCTATTTGGTTTCTTGTCCATAACCATGATGTTCTTTTTCTTTTTTTGGGGGGGAGATTTGAAAGGGAAAAAAAGAAAGAAAAAAGTGAAGAGCTTTTTAACTATTTTCTAAAATGAGAATAAAAGCACCCATCCATGGTGGATGAAAGCAAATTATAATCCATTCAAACAAACAAAAAACAAAACCACCAAACGAACAATGAAAGCAAATATACCAAAAATATAAAAGTCATTAAAATTTTAATATTCTGTTGTAAGAAGCTAGTTTATATTATAGATAGATAGATATAAATAATGTTAAAATTTTTAGTTAGAGATAATAGATAAAAAAACAAAAGATATTATTGACCTAAGAAATTTATTAATTATCATCATTATAATATAACAATAATTTTAAATTTTTAGAGATATTTAATTGAATAAAAATTAAAAAAAATAAGACAATTTTGATCCTATTTATTTCTCTTATATTCCATTATTACTTAAGTCATTCCTCGACAAAGAAAAAAGAAAAGCAAATGGATGATGCTGGATTCAATGACGAA
>CM025144.1:19868053-19881704 GCA_013467495.1 Gossypium gossypioides | reverse complement strand
GTCGAAATTTTCGAACAAAATTTTTACAAAATTTTTCCGTGAAATTGTAGACCATAAAAATATAATGATGATCATATTTTCCCTCATCGGATTTGTGGTTCCAAAAACACTGTTCCGACTAGGCCCAGAATCGGGCTGTTATAGGCTAGCCAAAATTTTGACCTTGTAAAGGCCAAATTTAGAGGGGCCGAATCATAAATTTGGAACTAGCCTACTTTTAATATATGATTTATGTATAAATAGGTGGTATGGTACACTTAAAAAATCACACCTTAATTAGCTGGAATTGAATTGAAATTGTTTTTTATTCTTTCCATTTCCTGTGTCAGTAGGCATACTACCACTTTCATTTCATTTCCTTTTTCTTAGAAAACTTGTTTAATTATTTCCCAAGTCCTTTCCCCTTTCCATATTTCTCCATTACCATTAAATTCACTTCCATAACCAACAAAGCATGATAAATTTCATGCTTCACTAAATTCTAATTAGCTTTAGGCCGATATTTTTTCCGGTCAAGAATCATGAGAAATTGTATCTGCACTAAAAATCCTTCAAATCGATATTCACCATCTCTCCAAAATATCAGGATTGACAAATTCAACCCTTAAATTTAACTCGATTTCAATTCAAAAAGCGTGTTGGGTTGGAGTCATTTTGATGTACATTTGAGAAGACGAGTCGCTCGTGCTGTATTCGAATTTCTGCGAACAAGTTAAGGGAGATTGTGATCAGATTTAAACATCCCACGCGGTTGAAGCCATTAATCTAAGTTGGGTTCTTTAGAACACAAGGCTACTGAGGTATTGAATTGCAAACGCGTGTATCGCGGTTAGACAATCGGTAAGGGTTGGTTTGTAGGGCGTACTGGGATCAACTACGAGAGGAAGAATTGGCGGTTAGGACGTTCTTAGCCGCTATAACCAGCTTATTGTTTATTTTTGCTATTTCATTTATTTAATTTCTAGTCATTTCGAAACTCCCCTAATTTATTTATTTTCAACAGGTCATTTGGAGTCGTGGGCACGTCTATTGCCACGATTATCGGTACGACAAAAATTCTATTCATGAGAAAAACACGAAATTTGATCATAATCACAAGTCCCTATGGAATCGGCCTACTACTTTTTACTACTGTTTAGAGTTATTTTATTGTAGGAATTATTTTTATTTGGTGGTTTTGAAGCCAATCAAATTTTTATTTCTTTATGTTAATTTATTTTATTATTATAAAAAATATTAAAAACTCCATTCATTTTATTTTCATACTATAACTGAATTAAAGTACTAATTAGATCTTTCAGTGTTCAGGTTAAATTCGATCTAGCACTAGCCTCGCTTGGGTACGATCCTCGAAGTACTCACCTACTCTGTTGTAACTATATTACATCTGGACCTGTATACTTACGGATACCACCTCATTGATATATATTATACTGCAGTATTCACACTCTGGGCATTAGTACGTCTGGAAGCGGTCACATGATTATTTGTATCCTCGCTAACAACTTCTCTCGGATTAGCTGAAATTCTTCTTTACTACAATAAAAAATCACAATCTTTTAATACTAAATATCAAGACTTAGCACCTCTAAGCATGATAGGGGTGCATTTGGCCTTCGACTTTTTTGAGAATCGACTAAACCTTGGCTCTAATACCAAAAATCATATGGCGCCCCAGCCTTGGCTCCCAAGAGAGGACCCAAGGTTAGTGCTTCACACGGGTTTTAAGCCCTCAATCTAACTGAAAAACTTCTTTCTTTTCTATCATTTAAACTTAATTGTTTAATGGGAAAGTAATTTACGAAAGAAACATCCCATCCTTCCACGATTATAATATAAAGTTCTTTCAAATCTCAAACAAAACAATTATGAAATAAACGTTCAAACTCAGATACACTTTATACACTCAAGTTTAATAAGTAAAGTAAAACTAGTAATAGAGAAATATTGGTTACAACAAAAAGTGGCATCCAATCCTCGTTTTCCCCTCTAATTGTCATGCTTAATACCAAACATATAAGGGCCTCACAACAAAATGTTTCCCTAGGGAAGTCCTACTCAAGTCCTATTCCTCGAAGGTCCTAAAGAGGGAAAATAATTGGGGTAAGTTCATAGAACTTAGTGAGTTCCCAGACTAGACAACAACAATTTGGAAGGTGAATACAACTTGTAAAACTGATTGGAACACATAGTTTGCCACAATGGCGGACTCGGACGACAATAATTCGGAAAGTAAATACAACTTATAAAACTGATTGGAACATATAGTTCGCCATAATGGCGGACTAGGACTACTCATCAAACTCAATGTCCCACTTTTACCAATGCATCATGTACTCAACTCTTCTTCATGTTAGCCAACCTTATCCATTATAGAAAGTCTCTTTTTCCAAACATTTGTTATGCCCCGCCTTCCTGGTTTGCAAGGTCAATTGCGCTATCAGTGGTTGTACAACCATACTTCATGTAACGTGATCTTCCAATTCAATGGCAACTCCGGTTGAAGGCATCACCTAAGAATCAACATTCCCACTCATTTACGACCATATGGTTCCTTTTCGAAGTAAGAAGGGCATTGGCTAAACATGTAACATATGTCATATACTCCCGTACAGACATTCTAGAACAGACTTTTACCCTTGTCACAAAACTTATACTTACCTCACACAGACATTTGTAAGGTGATACTCAAGAGGTACGAAGGAACTCACCAGTAAATGCAGAAACAAACAGTAAAACTCTTACCCTTATCTCAGAAACTTTCAAGATTCTCTTGAGCTATAATGACAAAAGTCATTCTATCAGACCATCTTACCATATTCAATATTAGTAACAATTTTATCAGTAGAAAACTTAAGGATCTAAAATTTATATTCTTTCTTTATCCACCGAGTTCTAAGGTGATAAACTCCTAAATTCTTAAGAAAACATAGCCTTGTTACACAGCTTGGGTTCATAGACACTTACTAGAAGCACGATAGTTAATGGAGTTTGCTGGTAGCAACAAATTCAACCCTTAGCTGGTTCTAAAGTTTCTCATAAAAGTGCATAAAAGATCTTGAGAAGTGGGAGGCTAAATCCTATAGAAAACTCAAAGCTTAACCAAAAAGTCTTATCCCTCTATATTAGCACTCAGGGAAGGGTAAACTTAATGGGCAAGTTTGGTTTTCCCACTACCCTTCCCTTGGTATATGTGACTAATGACCTTCTCTCCCTTCTTTAATGCACATCCTATCAATTTCAAACGTTTTGTTCTATCCTAACAAAATTCCTATAACTAGCTAGCAATTCTATCTAGTTAGTGTAATAGTAAGCTAACGATCTTCCTAGATCAAAAACTTAAGGAAAGAAGAAGAAAAAGAAAAGATCAAAACAAAATCTTCTAAGGCAGAGGTGTCGTGCCCTCTCTGGGAAAGTTGGCCAACCTCCAAAACTCATATTTTCTTAGACTTTGCCTAAGGGCGTGGTTGACGTCCTACTTACTTTAGAAAATCTTTCGACACTTAATTCTACTAAACTACACGCTATAAGGCTCCCTTATACGAACGATACGTGTTTTCAGGTACTACGCTAGGTGGGATGTTAAACGTATACTATACGCCAGCTCAACCCAACTTAGACAAAACCACTCTCATGCCAGCCACGTACCCAGTATCATTTTCATTTAGAACAACATGTTTTATCGTGACTTGCCAATCTAGTTTCCAATATAGCTGTCTTACTGGAGGCTATACAAATATATCTCTTCATCTCTATCACCTCATATCAGTTCATATCATATCATATCATACATATCAGAAGCAGATAGTAGTGACTTAAGTATAAAAAATGGCGCTTATTTTATATCACAGACAGACTGCACTCAGACTGAAGACTTTAGATAACCATTACCCACACAACATCTTTCATCCATTACAAAGGAGGATTACTTACCTTACACGAATTATAAAGTAAAGAAAATTACAACACACGAAAGTAAGAAATAACTCACCAGAAACTCTAACACAAGTCTATAAAGTAGGTTCTTTGTCTTTATCACTTGGACCTTCGTTAACTTCTTGAGCTAAAATAAAGATAATTAAACATATCACATCATCAATCGATCAAATCTGATCATGCATGTAAGAATCAACAACATTTAATCTAGAACTAAGAAGTTTCCTTCCTCACAGACTATTCTAACATATATGTATGTAGAACGAGAAACACGTAAATGACTTAGAGGGTAACCTAGGGTTATCAGTAATTACCAGTGAGCTGGTACTAACGTAGAAGTTAGTTGAATACTGCAAACCTTACTTCGAATAGGGGTTTTCTTTTTAAACTTAGGTTTTTAAAGTGTTTTCAGAGGAAATCAATGAAGAAGAAAAAAACATAAAAGTGTTCAAAAAGACCACCGCTGTCCTTTTATACTTAAGCTCGGAGACAAGGATTAGTGGAAAATCAGATAATTCCACTCTCTCTTAATTCTCGTGATGAAGTGCACTTAACATAATTTAACTAAATATCAACTTAACTAACCAAATTGCCATACTTAAATAATAAATAAATTTAAATAGTTGCGAACTTAACGAGTTCGCCTAAAGCATCTGGGTTTGACGGATATTTAACAAAAGAGTCCGTCAAACCACAAAACTCGCCAAAACTAAGAGTTCGCCAAATGGCGCAATACACATAATTCTATACTTAGCCAAGACAAAAAATTTACTTACTCATATCTATCCTTATTTTACCAACTATACGCCAAATCGTAACCAGATACAAAGACTTTGTCGGGCAGGTTGGTATATGGTGTCACAAGTCAACTAAATACCAATTCAATTGGGAAATGACTAAAAAATTATTATTACAAAATTATATTCTTGTGAAGGCATTTTGGTCTTTTTAAATATTTTTATATAAAATAAAACAAGATCCCACACATTGTGATGTTTGAACCTAAGGCACTCTGATTTTACCATTTTAACTAAAATTTCATTTATTTTTATATAAACTTTTAATAAATCTATGTAATTTTTTTTCACCCATCTTTTGAAATTTGTGAAATAATTAACAAGAATTTTTAGGATATTTTACTAAGGATAATTATTTGATACATTGCTTGCAGAGTTTTTTAAACTCCACATGAGAATTGAGGGCGTAACAAGTGTCACATATATATATACTACACCCTACGAGACGTTTATCACACCCAATAACCAAATTTTTTTTATAAAACAAGTACAACAAATTTGTTAATTTTGTAAAGACTAATAAGAGATTTGGTTTCAAAGTTGAGAAAGCAATTAGGTGGATGAAGACAATAAACTCAAAAAATCTTCTACCCATGGGCATAACAAAAGAAATGGAATTGCAACTTGGAGGACACTATCATGAAAAGGAAAATTTGAGGTAATATCACTCAATGACTATGACTTTGTAGTTAGACTAAATTTCCTTGATCAGATTAATACACTTACTATTCCTTGTGTTAAGCACATATGTATGATGGATCTTTTCCATCAATGGTTGTATCGGTGAGTTGTAAGATAGGTGTTAAAGCTAAGGTATTGTCTACAATAAAAAATGCATAAATGTTGAGTTTTGAAGTATAGACTTGAGTTACCAGCAAAACCTAGAGGTTAACTTGGTGTTACATGTAAATATGCTTTAAGTCTTTCCATCGAGACCGAGGCAATTGACAAGAAGTGCTAGTGATGTACCTTGGCAGATCAAATTGTAGGATAGTAGAATTATTGGTTAAGGTATAAACAATGTATTTGATAGTGAAGTTGGTTGGGAACTAAGGCATTGTGCTAGTTCAAGGTAAGATACATCAGTTCCTTTTCAAGGATGTGATGAGAGCAAGTTGAATTCGACATAACCATTTAACCTAAGACCATACAATTTGTCCAAATAAATCCATTTTGTGACACATGCATAATCATTCAATATATTATTAAACTTTTCATTTAATAATATTAAAATGTTATCTTTTTATATAATTTCCAAACTACCCGTGATCTCATCATCTTTATAGTATTTTTTTTATGGTGAAAAACATTATGCACTTTATGCATGTCAATTTGTTGCAATAATAACCGTTGTAGCTAAACTAAGATATTAAAAGATTTAAAATAGGAAAGTAAAATTAAATTAGGTGGAATTGAAGTTTAAAATAATATTAAAGGCCTGAAGTAGTAAAACTATGAAAACCGGAATCAAAATAAACAGGCTTTGACCTGCTAAATGATAAATTTTTAATTTTAATTTCTTTAAAAACACAATAAATTTATGAATTATAAGACCAAAAAAGTTAGATCCGCAAAAAAAATTAAAGACATGGTAAAAAAAAAGGGGTATTTTGGTATATATGTAATTGTCAGGACGACACAAGATTCTTGAATCTCATTAGATACTCTTTTAAGACATTCAGGTATACCTGTTTTGATAGCTGTTAGAAGGGTTAGGTTGGAGAAACTCTGTACCTTCCCTTCTTTGTTGGGTTAAATTTTCCAAATTTTGGATTCAAGTCTCTTAATTATATAAATTCAGAACAAACATTGCTTTAATAGAAATGATAAATTTGAGATCCTTTTCAATATACTAAATTTAACACAAAGGCAAAAAAGGTGTCTCACCGCTGGAGGTGGACCAGCAGAAAGGCTGGTTGGTCGACCCCAACATTAATTTATATAGTTAATGTATGAGTTAAAATTTTGAACCCAAGCCATGAATCAATTTTTACAGCTTATCTATTATTCCCAACTCACGGCAGGGCATTTTCTGCTAAAACATGCTATAATTATTAAGTTAGAACCCATTGATTCTTTTTTGTCTTTTGCTTGAGTGGCCAAGGAACAGAAGCAAGCCATGGAAGAATCCGAAGATGAGATAAGAGCTCCTCTCAGTGAGTTTTCTTCTTTGTTTTGTGTGTGTGTGTTTCAATGTGTAAAACCCAATGAATCTTGATGTTTTTGTTGTCGTTTATTTGCAGTATCTAAGGATGAAGATGATAGCAATCTATCATCATCAAGATCAGAGGCCTTGGCATCAAAATCTGAAGCAGAGATCAAAGAAGTGGAAGAAGAAGAAAATTCACCGGTGAGACAAGTGGCCTTAACCGTACCAACCACAGATGACCCTTCGCTACCAGTGCTGACGTTTCGAATGTGGGTGTTAGGCACCATTTCATGTGTCCTGTTATCGTTTCTTAATCAGTTCTTTTGGTACCGCACAGAACCCTTGACAATCACGGCCATCTCAGCCCAGATTGCAGTGGTTCCTCTTGGCCAATTGATGGCAGCCAAGATAACAAAACGTGTTTTCTTCAAAGGAAGTCGCTGGGAATTCACCTTGAATCCAGGGCCCTTCAATGTCAAAGAACATGTTCTTATTACAATCTTTGCCAACTCTGGAGCTGGCAGCGTTTATGCCATCCATGTTGTGACTGTTGTGAAGGTGTTTTACAAGCGGCACATTACTTTCTTTGTCTCCTTGATTGTCATCCTAACTACTCAGGTCTGTTCCTGTTTTGTCGATTCCTTGCTGCATTGATGTGTGTGTGTGTTGGTTTGGTTGTAATTAAATAGTTTGGTGGGTTTTGAATGGTAGGTGTTGGGTTTCGGATGGGCTGGTATATTCAGGAGGTACCTAGTGGAACCAGCAGCTATGTGGTGGCCTGCAAATCTTGTTCAAGTTTCTCTCTTCAGGTAATCCGTTTATGTTTTGTATTATTGCAGGACGGATATTCCCAGATTCCGGCGATTTTGTAGTTTTCTATAGTTGCCTATTAACTCGGATTTCATTTTCCGACGCTGATAGCGATGCTCAGTTTGAGTGTTCCGCTGGGAAATCTTAGCTGGACCTAACTGATGAGAATCAATACACCAAGTTCAGTTAATATAATATTTGATATTTTAACTTCACACTTTTTTTTTAATTCGGTACTTAACCCTTTTTTTTCAGTTTGATATCTAAATTTGTCAAAATATTATACAAATTTCATATAATCTGCCCATGTTGATCTTAAATTCATTATTTTTTCTACCTCATAAAATAATAACATTATTGATATATTGGAGAAACATTTGACAAATTTAGATATTAAATTGAGAAAAAAAAAGTTTAAGTATTAAATTAAGAAAAAATATCAAAATTAGACACAAAAAAAAAAAGATATCAAGAAAAAGTATATATCAAATTAAAAATATATATCAATTTCAAGTAACCTAAAATAACTAAAAGAACATTATCGTCTGCTTACTAGGGCTTAGGGCCCTAAACTAGGTTCTTAAAATATTTTGACCCATTATTTATAACAGTTGTTCAAACATGGGATCATGACAGGGCTCTCCACGAGAAGGAAGAGAGGGCCAAGGGTGGGGTGACCAGAACCCAATTCTTCCTAATTGCCTTCATTTGCAGTTTTGCTTACTATGTCTTCCCTGGCTACCTTTTCCAAATGCTAACTTCCCTCTCTTGGATATGCTGGATATTCCCCAAATCTGTGGTAGCCCAACAACTCGGTTCCGGCCTTTACGGGTTAGGAATAGGTGCTATTGGTTTGGACTGGTCTACCATCTCCTCTTATCTTGGTAGCCCACTTGCAAGCCCATGGTTTGCCACTGCAAATGTTGCTGCAGGATATTTCTTCGTCATGTATGTTTTGACTCCCATCTGCTACTGGCTTAATGTCTACTCCGCCAAAACCTTCCCCATTTTCTCCGATACTCTCTTCACCTCCACAGGCCAAGAATACAATATCACTGCTATCATTGATTCCAATTTTCACCTTGATGTTGCCGCTTATGAGAAAGAAGGACCTCTATACCTTAGCACATTTTTTGCAATGACTTATGGTGTTGGTTTCGCTGCACTAACTGCCACAATTGTTCATGTTGGGCTCTTCCATGGAAGGTAAATCATATTTTAATAACCAAAGATCAGTTAGGCTTGAGTTTGTCTTGAATGGAATGTTGAATATTACAGTTTTGCAGAGAAATATGGGAGCAAAGCAAAGCTAGTTTCCAGGAGAAAAAAATGGACATACACACCAGACTCATGAGGAAGTATAAGCAAGTCCCTGAATGGTGGTTTGTGTGCATCCTTTTTGTTAATATTGCAGCCACCGTATTTGCCTGTCAGTACTACAATGATCAACTTCAGCTTCCATGGTGGGGGGTTCTATTAGCATGTGGCATTGCCATTGTATTCACACTTCCAATAGGCATCATTACAGCCATTACAAACCAGGTAATCCATCATATTCTGCCAGAGTTACAATTTATTAAGTTGTCTGAACATCTTAAAAATAATTCATATGCAACTTTACATCACTGATAGATTTATGTTGCAGACACCAGGTTTGAACATCATCACCGAATATATAATCGGGTATATATATCCAGGATATCCTGTAGCTAATATGTGCTTCAAGGTGTACGGATATATAAGCATGACACAGGCCATTACCTTCCTGCAAGACTTCAAGCTTGGTCACTATATGAAAATTCCACCTAGAACAATGTTCATGGCACAGGTCTCAATAAAAGTAGTTTTTTCTTTTCCTTCTGCTGAATGTTTATTTCCCACTAATTTGACAGTTGCTTCCTCATTTGTCTTAGATCGTGGGAACCCTCATTGCTTGCTTTGTGTACCTGGGAACTGCCTGGTGGCTGATGGAGAACATCCCTGATATTTGCGACACAACGGCCTCCAACAGCGTGTGGACATGTCCAAGTGATACCGTGTTTTATGATGCTTCTGTCATCTGGGGTTTAATAGCACCCCGCAGAATTTTCGGGGACTTGGGAACTTACGAGGCAGTCAATTGGTTCTTCCTTGCAGGAGCAGTGGCTCCTCTACTTGTCTGGTTCGCCTCCAAGGCCTTCCCTAGTCAAGAATGGATCAGGCTCATCAACATGCCAGTCCTGATAGGTGCGACAGGCATGATGCCACCAGCTACTGCAGTCAACTATACTACATGGATCATTGTTGGCTTCCTGTCTGGCTTCGTGGTGTATAGGTATCGACCAGATTTATGGCAACGATACAATTACGTTCTATCAGGGGCACTGGATGCTGGGCTTGCTTTTATGGGTGTGCTGCTATATTTGTGCTTGGGATTAGAAAATATTAGTTTAGATTGGTGGGGAAATGATCTGGATGGATGCCCACTGGCTAGCTGTCCAACAGCCCAAGGTATTAAGGTGGAAGGCTGCCCACTCTTCACCTAGCAATAGTATTCCTAAAATTTATTGCTCAGTGAATCTTGAACAAGTATACCTTGGTTAAGTAGGAAATTGCATGCCAACACATCTGTTTATATATTGCTTTCGAGCAGGACTTCCATTTAAACTGTCAAGTGCTTTTGTACATGAATTTCAAGCTAAGATTTAAGCATATTATTGCATGCTTGGTGTAAAATGGAACTAGATGCAACTTTTAATTATAAATTCTCTTATTCTTACAATTTGGATTTTCAATTTTCATAGCCATTTTAGTTGCAAGTTGTTTCCAGAACAACATAAGGTGAAAAAATTATGAAAGCTCAAAAAGACAATATCAAGGAGCTCTGAACTATATATTACCTGAATCAAAAAAAGACCTAAAAGCTATATTTCTGTCATTGTTTTAACAAGAGAATGGCTCTTGCTGCAAGCACTAAAACAGTTTAGTGTCAGAAGTTTATTCCCTCTGAAATCAATTACCCATTTAATGGAACTCCCTCTGGATCCATCTCTTCCATATTTAGCCAATCTTGTGATCCTGCAGTAAGATTTATTACAAAAGAAAGTTGCATTTTAGAGACTATGAAGCTCCAAGGTGAAGCGTATAGAAGAATGATAAAGCCAAGTACACAACTTACTCGACTTGTGTATCTCCGCAATCACCATAAGACGCCTCTGCAATAAAGATGCCACGAAAAGGAAAGCCGAGCACATGCCAAACATGACGGTCATGGGAAGTGCTTTTACCTTTCAAAGAAACAATATTGCATTTGCAGCAAAATTAAAAACCATATGAACCTTGGTGACTGACAGGTAACTTACTTAATAACATTCAGCTCACAGCATGTCAACTGGTTAAACTTAAAACTATAGAAAGTTCTATTCAACCATTTACAAAAAGATTGTTTACTTGTTGCGGTGGCATTATCGAAACAAGAAAAAAAAAAGTTGAATGATAGACTAACATTGTATAATGCAATGCAGACAAAGATGTTGAGAGGAATGCGAAAGAAGTTCATGATAGTGCTTCTTGCTTCCTCAGGAATGTATTGAGACCTCATCTTCATGATAGATGGCCAGAATATCCCAACGCAAGCTTCAAATATGCAGAAACCAATGAGCTGGATACACCCAGGAAATGAGATGCTCCCACCTTTCACGTTTGATGGTGCTAGCAACAACTGTTGAGACTTAAAAGAGTTAGTTTTCCGGGGAGCTTTTGGGAGAATGGAGAAAATATGTGCAAAAATACGTACATTTGTGACAACAGGAAGTAGTAGGGCTATTGAGGAGAGCATGAATACAGTCTGCATATAGCTCTCAACTCTTGGAGTAGGGTGAGCCAGCAATCGTGAGGCAATGGAACTTCCAAGCATTGAAGATAACATGAATGTCGCAAATATGAAACCGTGCGGAATGTCCTCGTCATTTGGGCTCAAAGCAGGTGTCCATAGGAACACAAAGGTGTACATTGAACCTTCAAACAGCGATTGTATGGCACCCAACAATGTAATTTTCTCATCTGATAGAAACATGGATCTTGCTTTAGTATATTTCCCAGCATATCATACAGACTAAAACAGAAAAAAAATACCCAACAAAAAAGTTCATAGTTGGTAGCCTAGGCATTCAAGTGATGGTTAGAATTACCAGCAGCAATGGCAGCAGCGGCACCCTTGAATTGAGTAAGCAAATCCTTGTTTTCCGAAGGGTCACCATAATTTTCAGTCCATGTGGACAGTATAATTATCATGCCAATTGCAAGGAAGCAAGATGCAGCATCAAATGGAGCAACAGGGCCCAATTTCAAACTATCCACCAGTAAATTACCAAACAACCCAGATAAAATTGCCATCAATCCATTTCCAAGAAATATTGCCTTTGCGAATGTTATAGAAAGCCACTGTTGATCAAAACCTCGCTGTCAAATCCAAAATTGTAATCAGATTCAGAATCAAGGCAATCACCAAAACAAACACAAGTACAGAAACTATAAAACCCGAAGCTTAACACAGTTCCATCAAATTGCAGGTTGAACCAACGAAGGTAGCAATGACACACCTTGTTGTGTTCAGCAACAAGCCAAGACTCGAAGGCTGAGAAAAGAAGGGAAGTTGCAATGCCACCCAAGACTCGTCCTAGCATTAAAACCTTGTACTGAGGAGAATGTTTGGTAATGCAGCTCAGTATGTAAGTTATGCAGTAAGTGACACAAGCCCTCTTTCGACCCCTGAATTCAGAATGCAGGGAACCCAGTAAGGATAGAAAGTTGGGTGAGGAGTCTAAAACAACCCAACATCTTACCTTTTGTCGGCTAAAGATCCAACCACTGTACCAAACAACATGGAAGATCCAAAACCAGCAATGAAAAGGTGGCCAATCTCCCCCTTCCCAAATCCGTAATGACTGTAAAGGTAGTAAACATATGGCCCCTGCAACCAATCCCCAGCTGTTTTTTTTTTTTTATGATCAACATAATCAGTTTCGGAACGATAAGCAAACAGATGATTGTCAATTCAAATGAAGATTCATCAAATGAAATGCAAATCCTTAATTATCTGAATTTGAGTACAATAAACACCAAGATTAGAAAAACCAAAACAGGAGAAACTAGACATAAAGCATGGATTTCCTTAGACAAAACATAACAATATAAGGAAATTCTAGAAGAAACCCAGATAAGAAAATCAAATTTCATGTAAAGTAGCACAAAGATAGAGTACCCATCATCAGAGAGTATACAACAAGATAGTTGTTTTTGAAAGAATTGAAAGCAGAGGAGGTACTAAAGCGATCTTTGCTTGTTTTGCTTAGCTCCAATACTGAAACCAGGGAGGCCAGAGACCCGAATACCACCAAGTAAAATGGTTCCATTGTAGCTATTCTTCTTCTTCTTCTTTTGGCCTGGTAATGAGGACCCGGATGAAAAAGAGAGAGACAGAGATTAGTGAAAGCAAGGGATAACTGTAAAATCTAGAAAAAACAAAGGAGAGCCAATTGGCATGAAGCGAGGAATTGACATTTTCTATGAGGGAGATTGGTAGGGGGTGCGACTATGTGTGTCTCCCCTGTTTTCATTCCTATATCTTAAGGCTGACTGGCAGAGGCGGATCCCCTTGTTTCGTGATTTTCCCGGGGAATTTGCACTTTCTTTTCTTTTCATTATTTTATGGCTTAATTCCAAAACAACTCTCAAACTATCGTCTTTATTTTAAATTAGTATTCTAACTTCATAACTTTTAATCACTCCTACATTTATCTATATCATATCAATAATGGTTTGTCATGCTGGTCTTTAGTTGGTGTGAATTATATTTAAAATAAACCAATTAAATTTTAGATACACATGTGTATTTAGTGGATAGATAGCTTAGATTTCATATGTTTAAATAACATTCGCTATCACTGAAATTTAAAAGTATTATTTCTTTATATATATA
>CM025144.1:19822349-19834508 GCA_013467495.1 Gossypium gossypioides | reverse complement strand
GTATGGGTAGGAACCTTTTTGCATTGCATCATGCTCACGACATATTCAAATGTTATTGATTTATGCTACATATTGTATTGTGTTGTATTGAATGGTATCAGAATTAATTATTGTTACTCGAATGAATGATGACCCATGCTCATACACTATTTGACATCATTTTGATAATGGCTATGTAATGATATGAAATTCCAATGATGGTTCTATGCTCTTCTATTAAATCTAATATGTTTCATTGTATTCGATATTTATGTCTGTTGAAAAAACTATTCCATTAACATTGAGTTTTCTTAAGCTCACCCCCAATAGTGTTTAACTTTTTAGGTAAACCTCGAAATTAGGACTAGACTCGACATACAGAGAATCAACTTGGACCTCAGACTACTCTTAATAAGTATTATTAAGTCTTTATTGGTTTTGGGTTGTAATTTTGAATTATTTCTGGTCTATGGCTTGGTAACTTTTCTTTTGGGGATTTTTGCATGCATGAATTACTCAAGCATAATAACTGAAAAATGCATAATATCAGACTTAAGTAAAATTTGACATTGTTCCCTAATTTTCGCTACATTGCAAATGAACCATTTTTGAAAAACAAATCGATAAGGCAACTAAGTTTCCAAAATGACTTGAAAAATGGTTTTTCCGTTGCATTAGTTTAACATCGAGTTTTTACAAAGAACAGTGAAAGCAAACAATTTTTTTCTTAAACAACACTATCAATGATAAAATGAGTCTTAAGTACAAATTATCTAATAAATGAACTCTTTTAAACCAACTCAAAGTGCAAATACGGTTTTTCTCTAAAATGAGTTTATTTAAAGTCTTCAAAAGTAACGTAAAAGCTTAGCCATTTCGGTGGCTAATGTAGCCTTATCAATCTAGCATAACATCTAGGACGGGTTAGGGAGATTACATCACAAACATACCATTAAAAATCAAAAGTTTCAATTTTCATCAATGAAAACATTTTAAAACTTTAACAATTTTGAAAACGGAAATACAAGTCAACTAGATCTAATTGCAACAATATCAAAAACATAAAAATTACTAAAAGCGGGCACCGAGAGACTTACATGAATGGTCGATATGAAGGAATTTTTAAGGTTTCATGGCTTCCTTCAATGGAGAGTAAACGGTGGAATATGATAATGAAGACATTCTCCTTCTTTCCACTTTAATTTTTCTTATTAACTAAACTTATTATTTATTTAATTCTCTTTTAAATTTTTAACTAAAAAAGTGCTAAAAAATTCACTAACCGTACCTACATATGTAATATGGCCTAAATACATGTAAATCCTCCCACTTTCACTAATTAAGCCATTTAATTAATAAAAATCAATAGTGACTAACTGTTACAGTTTTTACTATTTAGTACTTTTTCCTTAATTAACTATAAAATTAACTAAATTACTAGAAAAAAAATGAATATAACCTATATAACAACTTTGCAAATATTTTTAAATATTTATGGGCTCGGTTTATGAAATGAGGTCTCGATACCTCATTTTCCAAAACCACTTGACTTTAGGGTCAACCACTTGTACTTAGCTAACTGTCCAATTAGCAAAAAATATTAGATCAAAGTTCAATAAAACACTATAATAAACTTCTAAATCTTATTAAATAATATTTACTGACTCGATCATCGGAATACGAAGTTTCAAAATCACTGTTTTCGATACCACTGAAAAATAGGCCGTTACAGTATAATACTCCAACTTATCAATTATTGCTTCATTAGTTCATTATAAAACAATTACTCACTTAATGTCTCATTAATTTCATTTAAACTTCTCTTACATATTAGTAATTCCATCTCTTATATCAACTTCTTAGCGTCACAAATCTTCTATTACTTTCCTCCTTCTCCTTCTCTCCATTCCACATCCTATATATACATGTATATATATAAGAATCTTTGGCTTTTAATATAACATGCTTATATGTAACATTAATTATTCTTTCAATAATTACACATATACTCTTACAAGGTTGTCTACTTGAGTAGAAGTCACTAAATTATTTATATCTTGGCCTACAGAATTCGAAATTAAGATTCACTTATTGTTTTTGAAACTAATCTCAATGAAATTTTTACCATAAAAATTTCAAATTTTAGTTCAATGTAGATTAATACCATTTTTTCTTCAAATCTTCCCTTATTTTGCTTCTAGGCAACCTAACCCTTCTCCACTAATTATTATTTATCTTTCTATCCAAAATTCGTATAATACTGTTCTTTATTTCTCTTGAAATTGGACTCATTAATATTTTTATACATATAAAGTTCATCTTCCAAATATTTTTCTAAATATTTTCAATTATTTTTCAAAGTCAGAATAGGGAACCTGAAATCAATATAACCTTGTCTCACTTAAATTTATTTATCTCATAATCTAAATTCCATTGGTTACACCGTTTCTTCTATACAAAATGTTGGGAAATGTCCCCATATTATAGTAAACATGTAACTGTTTTCTATATATTTGAACGATGAAAAAATAAATAAAGTTAATTTCACATTTCACTATTATATATTTGTATTTATGTCTTTCATCTTTTGCATGCATAGCAAAATTGTGACAAGAAAATATTAGCTCATTGATTGTCTAAGTTCAAACTGATGATAAGTGATAGAATAAGAACAATTACCTTGCGAGAAAAACAACTTACTTCAAAAGATAACCTAAACGAGTCTGTAATCTCGTAAAAGAATCAAAGTGAGCATTTGATTCAAATACTTAAAAGGATTATTATGTGTTAGCTCGAAAGATCAACTCGAAATCACCAAGAGGGGGTGAATTGGTTTCTTAAAAAATTTGTGGAAGCAACGAATGAATGAGCAACAATGAACGCACCGATTTATTGTGGTTCAACCCCAATTGCCTATTTCACTACCTTAGCTTTCCATAATTAAGGATTTTCCCAAATTCTCTAATTTGATCAACCTTTGAGGACAAGGTTTAAACTTACAACTCCTTTAATATTTATACCCAAAATCTTAACATTGCAATTACCTTAAGGTTTATACCCAAACCTTAAGACTCAACCCTCTCAAATAGTGTAACAAAGAAGGAAATAAGAAATAACACTAACAAAATTAGAATGCTAGCCAATTAAGCACAATTACAATGAATAACACTTGAGCTAAAGAATAACAATAAAAGCTCTCAAGTGTGTATAAGAAAAGTATGAAAGAATTAATCGCTACGGTTGAATTGATTGATCTTTAAGCTTGTTAATCTCTCTTATTGTTATAGAACCTTTGGAAGATGGTATTTATATCCTCTAATACATTTACAACCGTTGAGGTTGTTGGAAACATGAACAGAGCCGTTGGGGATGAAAATGTCAAATCATTAAATTCACCTACAACAAAAGGTATCGATACTTTTTCTACGAGTATCAATACTATTAGCATTTAATGTTTGATTCAGTGACCGTTAAATTTAGTTTACAACGATACCAAAGGCAATTTATCGATACCTAGTAAAAGGTATCGATACTTTTTGTGTAAATTGAAAATAGAATGTCAATTTGGTATCAATTAAAGAATGGGTATCAATATCTTGAAAACTATTGATACTAGGCCAAAAAGTAATTGACTTGTTTAAAAATAGTTTTAACATGATTGAAAATGTTTAACTCAATTGAAACCATTTTAACTTGATTTTATCAAATCTTCCCAATTTTGTTCAACTTTAACTTTTATTCAAAAACACTTTAATTTGTTATATCAAAACATATTATCAAATAAAGCTTAGTTTAACATTATGATTTCTACAATTCCAATTGGAGAGATGACTAGTCTTGGCTATCGAAATAGTTGACTCCACGGGTAGAGACATAGATGTATTGTAACGCCCTTAGTCCAACCTGATCTATCGGATTTGAATCTCAGGTATTACGCCTTATACAAATATAACTTAAAATTTTCTTCTAACATTTTTCCTATGTAAAAATTCTATCTATGACCGAGTTTCTTTTGTGTGTACAATGTATGCTTACCATTACAATTCAATAAAATTTCAGTGATATCTATTTAAGTTTCTTGCCCTATTGTGTACATATTGAAATGTTACTTAATGATCTAATTCACAGTCTTTAACATGCCACTTAATTTCCTTTATATGCACAACAACCCATTGCACCATTCCTTTTTGGCATAGCCCTGGCGTCGTTCCTCAGCGTATACTCCTTTATAACCTGAAACAGGAAATAACTTTAAAAAGTTCATAAGAACTTAGTGAGATAATACTTAAATACTTGTTTCGTTATATCAGAGTATGATAAATGCTTCGCAAGTCATACACGTGTCCATAGACTTTGCCTTATTCCTTTTGGCAAATACTTCATTAAAGATTTCCTTTAAGAAAGTGTAATTACTCCTTTTTATTTTAAACCTTTATCTTTTTCTCAGTGTATTTAAGGAATTATTTTCCTTTCATATTCTTTAAACCTTTACTCTTTTAGGCTCCAGATTTGTGGTCCAAAATCGAATTACTATTTCTTTCCTTTGAGCACACTATACTTAACATATCTTCACTTTCTATGTCCCTTCTTAAATCTTATATTTACATAGTCCTTAACCATTTTCTTTACCTTATTTACAAACTTAAAATCTTATTTCTTACTTACTAACTTTCCCACGGCCTTCGAGCGAGGTAAACTACGCCCATTTCTTCACATAAAGTTAGGCCAAATCCCCCTTACTTCAGGATACTATCTATACATACCTATAACACATACCTTGGATTTGCGACATATTTTAGCCTGCTCTAGCTTCACTGATCATTTCTTGTTAGTATGCGGAGTTCACCCATTATTTTACATATGGTGCCTTTCTTTCAAAGTTCATTGGATACTTAGTCCTTTTTACTTGTCCCATACATTATCTCTTACACTTACTATACCTCAGAGTCTCATCTTTACCTTGCCTTCAGAGAACCATTCATACCATTCTTTCATGACCCGTCATTTTTCTTAACAAACAAAATAGGAGCACCCCAAGGAGAAAAGCTTGGCCAAATAAAACCTTTATCTGTCAACTCTGTATGCTTTTAACTCTTTCAACTCTGTATGTGTCATTCTATATGGAGCTATCAATATCGGATAAGTTCTCGGCACTAACTCAATAGCAAATTCAACCTCTCTGACCGGCAGGAAACCTGGTAACTCTACTGGAAACACATTTAAAAATTCACATACAGTCAAAATCGTCTCTAATTTAATTTTTAAAACTCTAGAATCAAATATGTAAGTTAGATACACTTCACAGCCCTTTTTAACATATTTATGTGTCGTCATAGCTGAAATCACATTAGTTGAACCTTCATTTCTATCTGATTTAACTCGAATCACTTCACCATTCTGACATTTTAATTTAATTAGCCTTTTTCTATAGTTCACAACAACATCATGCAGTGTTAACCAGTCCATACCTAGAATCACATCAAACTCATTAAATGACAACAACATCAAATCAGCTAGAAGGTTGCAATGCCGAATCATCAAAGGACAGTTTTTACAAACTTTATCAACTAACACGTAGTGACCTAAAGGATTCGTTACTTTGACCACAAACTCAGTAGACTCAAAAGGTATTTATTATCCGACACTAAAGTTGAGCATACATATGAGTAAGTTGACCCTAGTCAACTAAAGCATTAACATTAGTATCAAAGATAGAAAATGTATCAGTGATCACATCAGGTGCTGAAGCTTCCTCTCGAGCACGAATCTCATAAGCCCTAGCTGGTGCCTGTGCCTCAGATCTAACAGCAGAATCTTTTGCTCCTTCTTAACTCTTACTCGCATTCCCACTATTTCTAGGTGGTCTCACTCTCCTAGCCGTATTACTCGAACAAGTATTCTGAGCTTTCCCTTTATCTTATCTTTCAGGGCAATCTCTAAGGAAATGATTATAAAAGCCATATTTGAAACACGACCCATCTTTCAATCTACATTCTTCGAAGTGTCATCTATTGCATTGTTGATATTCAGGTTTACTGTTTCTTACACTACTCGCACTCGCTACAGATATTGCTCGATGTCTCGAACTCAAATGTTGTTTTCTTTATCTCTCCCCGAGAATCCTACTGAAGTTGATGAATTATTGTGAAATTCCTTTGATTTCTTCGATGGAGATAAGAATGATATTCCAATAGGTCATTTGCACGTATCATAAGCCTCAAAATCTACTTTTCTTTTGGCTTTATTGAGTTCTTCAGCCTTGTGTGCTCTATCAACAAGAACTACGAATTCCTTCAATTCTAGAATTCCAACTAAAAGCTTGATATATTCATTTAAACCGTCCTCAAACTGGGTACACATAATAGCCTCTGATGGTATACACTCCCAAGCATCTTTGTTGAGTCGCACAAATTCTCTCTCGTACTCGGCTACTGACATACGACCCCTACTTCAATTCCAAAAATTCTTTACATTTCTTACTGAGAAATCGCTAGCTAACATATTTCTTTCTAAACTCTATCTAAAAGAAAGCCCAATACACACAGTCTTTAGGTACTGCCGTAATTAAGGTGTTCCACCACTGATATGCTAATTCTTTCAACAGAGAAACAACACACTTTAAGCATTTAACCGATGTACAGGATAGTTCATCAAAAACCTTCACAGTGTTTTCTAACCAGAACTTGGCTTTTTTTAGGATCGTCTTCAACTATGCCACGAAACTTTTCAGCCCTATATTTTTGGATTTTATCAACTAGAGGCTTTTTTTCATGTAATTGTTTAAACCTTGTGGCATAATAGGGGCAGGTTAGGGTACAGATGGGGGTGGAGGTCGTTGAGCCAACGGGTTCGTTCTCACAAACTTTTTAAACCACTCAGACATCATTTGGAAGAAGATTTTTTTAGCCTAATCTCTCAGGCCCTCAGCTACAAGTCCACTACTACTAGAAGCTACTCCATGAACGGAGGCTTGCGTGTTACTTTCAACCTCATCGGAATCAGCTCGGTTGGAAGACATCTTACCTATACGAAAACATAATTTAATTTGAGTCAAGAGTTATCACACTACCACAGGTTATATGATGGCATGTATTTTTAGACTCCATACGTGTTATGTTCAGTCTAAAAATCGACTAAATTGTAGCTCTGATACCACTAAATGTAACACCCCTACCAGTCTCCATCGCTGTATTAGGGTTACAAAGCATTATCGTACAATCAAAAAATTTTAAACATCATAACACTCGATAATTTAAATATATCATAAACAATTCAAACACATACATTTGTCCCTAAATCGAGCCTTCGAGGCCCTAAAAATAGCTTAGAAGCAATTTAGGACTAATTTGAAACAATTTGAAAAATTTAGGAAAAAGTTAAAAAAATTGGAGATAGAGGTCACACGGCCGTTATATAATCACATAAACATTAAAATAATAATAAAATAAAAACCCGCTCGTCAAAATTAAGGTCCTGAAACCACTATTTCTGACATCACTAAAAACGGGTTGTTACACGTACAATCTGAAAATAATTAACATCATAACATTTAAATAAATTAAACATAGTATAAATCATTCAATGACATGCATTTTGTCCTTAAACCGAGCCTTCGAGGCCCTAAAAATAGCTTAGAAGAAATTTGAGACTAATTTGAAACAAAATAGGAAGTTTAAGAAAAAGTTACAAAAATTGGAAAAAATGGTCACACGACCGTGTGGCCAGGCCATGTAACATTCGAACAAGGGACACACGATCGTGGCCCAGCCCCTGTCCTCACCCGTGTAACTCATTTAGATACCCCACACGCTCGTGTGGCTGGCTGTGTGCTAGGCTGTGTAATTGCCCTGGAACACTGAGAAACCCCAAATGACACACAGCCGAGTCGCCAGGCCGTGTGACAGCCCATGTCCTAGGCCGTGTGAACCCAAAATTTACCTAAAATCAATTCATTTCATAACCAATTCATGCATAACTAACCAATCCATTTGTGCAAACTTTAAAGGGATTTAAGCGTCATTCAAATACACATAATCATGCCATTTCAAATAACCTAATTCCCTAACCAATATGTCATTCAAAGGCACCACAATTGCATCCAAACATCATTTACCTAAACATGTCAATATTACCATTTTCCTAACAAAATAGCCTAGTTCAAATATGTACTAGAACATGTTACAAGTAACCATTTTCAAGCCATCATCAACGTGCCAAAAGAAGCTTATAAACAAGCATTTGAAAATGTCCAAAATGACATAATTTGGTGAGAAGATAAGGTTCACCAAACCAAAGATGAAATTCAAAGCTCATACATATCAAATCACCGTTAACACATTTACAAAGTATCATTACTAAACAACCTATACATGCCATTATTAACCTTGTCCAAAATACACAAAATCTACCAAATTAGTTGATGCATAGTGTGATAGGTCTTTGAAGAGATTCCAAACAATTGAGCTTCCGATAATCTATAAAATAAAAGAAAATAACTACGTAAGAAACAAGTGCTTAGTAAGCTCGTATAAACTTTAAACATAACTTACCACTTTCAATAATAAAATTCATAGATTAAGTATAAACCATTACCAATGCCAAGTTTAGTAAAAGCCTATACAACATCATCAAATTCACAAGTTAGTATACCTGTTCATGATACATATGAAATCTGCCATAAGATATGTAGTTTACCATATATATACATAACATTTAACTCATCAATGTTGCCATAAGATCATGATTCATTCCATTTCCATACTTACCATTTCATTTCCCTTGAACCATCTAGAATTACATCGAATACTCGGGAAAGCTCACACATAGTATACCTTTACATATAACTGTAACCTTTCCTTTACATCAATGCTCACACGAGCTATAAAATGGGTTTGCTTACATATCCTATGGTTCGAAATGTAAGTTACACGATGCTACTTACACGAGTTGTGTAGAATTTGCAACAAATGCAAGACCTCAGCCATCCGTAGGACAATCAAGACCAGCACCTGAAACATAAAATCTCTAATGACATGTCATTTGTATCCTAAGAATTCTTAAGGTTCAACTGGGACTCGTTATCCGTCAATTCATCAAAACATTGATACATTTATATCAGAATTCATTTATATTAAAACAATATAACAAACAGTCAATTTAGCTAACATTTAAACGATTATAGTTCATACGAACTTACTTCCATAACTTGGGCATAGTAGTATAGTCGAACTAATCCGAAGCTTTAGTTTTTCCTCAATTTACGTCTGAATGTGGTTTATGTTGATCTAAATAGATAATTCCAATCAATTAAGTATTTCTCGAATTCAATTTAATCCAATACTCATATTTATGAAAAATTATGATTTTGTCCCTAACATTTTATTTTTTCACAATTTAGTCCTTAAGCTCATAAATTAAAATCTAACCATTTTAACCTAAATCCATTTTAACCAATGTTACAAGGGACCTTGAATTAACCCACCAATACCAGCATTCACAATAAAACCTATAGATTTACACCTTTAATAATTTAATCCCTAATTCTAAAATTCATCAAAAATCATTTAACAAAACTTGTTTATTTTATAACAAAGATAAATAATCCATCAACTAACATAAAAAACTAATCAAAAAAAATTCATGGCAAGTCCCTCAAACTTTAACAGTTTTACAAATTAATCCCCAGGCTAGCTAGATTAAGCTAAAACGATCACAAAAACATAAAAATCACTAAAAACTAACCTCAAAACATCAACATGCATGAACTATGTTGGCCGAACCCTCAAAGCACCAAAAATGGTGTTTCTTCTTAAATTTTTTGGTGGAGAAAAACAATTAGAGAAGATGGTGCAATTGTTGTCTTATTTTAGTTTAATTTAATTTATTAAATTACCATTTTAACCTTGTTAATAACAAAACAAAACACCAAATCCATGTCCATATTTTTCCACTAATTTCTTAAATGGTATAATTACCAAATAAGCCCATTAACAGTCCTTTCCATAGCCATTAGAACACTTTAACAAATAGAACTCAACTTTTACACTTTTTACGATTTAGTCCTTTTTACTTAATTAACTATGTAAATTTCAAAATTTCTTAACGAAACTTTAATACGATCTTAATATAATCTCGTAGACTTATAATAAATAATAAAATAATAATTCACTCATCAAAATTGTGGTCCTGAAACCACTATTTTTAACATCACTGAAAACAGGCTGTTACACCAAGTCTTTCTTAAACAGAGATATTACCACAAAGGTTTTTCTTTTACATTTAGTACTCACCAGAAAGGCTTTCCTGTCCAGAGTTTTGCCACAAAGCCTTTCCTATCTAGATTTATGCCACAAAGGTTGTCATTTACATTCAGTACTTGCCACAAAGGCTTTTTTGTCTAGAGTTGTGCCACAAAGGTTGTCCTTTATTGAAGCACCCCAAAGCCCAGCCGGGAATATCTAAATTGTATTCGACGTGCCACATTAGCCACCGAAGTGACTTTCCATTGACTCCCAACCTAACCTCCAACACACCATTTTATACATAGCATACAAACATAGTGTTAATCTTTAACAAAGTAACGAAAAACCATGCATTCATAAGACACTAGGGTTCACATGTAAAATAAATCAGAGTACCTAATCATGTGAAACAATTATTCCATACACTTAGAAATGTTTATAGGTTCGCATTACACTTAAAGGTTTTGCATCACAATTAGACATAGCTCGCATGCCTTATTAACACAAGAGATCACAGACCAACACACAAACATCGGTTCGCAGATTAATATCGGCTCAGACAAAACATGAGTTCGCAAAACACAGCAACTCACATATGGTGATTTTTAAATCTTAAGTTCACAAAACACTAATAGTTCACTTAACACCAAAACTGCTAATACATCGTAGATTCACTAATTACCATGCTTCACAAATAAGGAAAACATGGATGCAAAAACTATCACATTTGAACAGGGTTCACATAATTTCATGGGTTCGCACACATGTAAAGGTTTGCAAAGCTAAGGGTACACATGTAAATATGGTAAATATATCTAGAGTTTCGTATGTAATAATACTAATACTATAAGCACACACAAGTAACTTAAAAATAGACGTGCATGAATAACATTGATTTATTACTTATAAAACACGAGTCTAAAACCATAACATGTTCGCAGTAATAGAGTAAACTTAATAACATAGCATATTGTACTTTTATACTAAGATATTAATTCAAAAAAATCAAATAAATGATGCAATTTATGGTTTTAAAAAAACATAACAAAATCTCATCATCCATCTTTATGGCTCACTTATATCAGTCAGGTGCCTCGCCAGATCATCGACCTTTCCTATGCTATCTACGATCTACTTACCTAAGAAGTAAGAGAGGAGTGGGTGAGTTCGAGGAGAACTTAGTGAATAATCAGAAACCACTGGATTATGCCTTAAAAACAACATTTGAAAATAATAGAAAACTTTAGTTTTAAAATGTTTTGCGTATGGTTTTGCTAGTGAGGTTGGAAGATCCAATTCGCATAAAAAAAATATTTTTGAGAAAATAGTTTGTAAATAATTCTTATCAATTATTTTACTAAAAACTTGCTTAAAAATGGGCTTGCATTAAAATCCTGTGAGGCCATATTTCTTTTCCAAAACAAAATTGAACATGAGTTTATAACAGAGTCGCAAAACCAACTAACATATAATAGAAATCATGAACAGAGTTGGCCTTAGGTCGCACACTTGATTCTTCAAATAGAAGACATGTCTCGTTGAATAAGTTATATCCAACCTAGCTTACAAAGAGCACATAGAATGTAACACCCTAAATTTTGGGCCTAGAAGAAATAGGTTTTGAACAAGGGAACAGTTAGGAGACTGCACATAAATATTTAGTTGTGCAAGGAAGTGACATAAATGAATGTATGCTTCAATGGTTAAGTGATTTAGGAGTGTTTGGAAGTGTCTGAGAAGTTAGGGGTTCAAGCCTTTGGCTTATGCAAAATTTTTATTTTAATTGAATAAAATCATTGGATCTAGATAGTAGGTTCTTAAATTATTGTGGTTAAAATATGTCACAAAAATAGTTTATGGTTTGGTGGCAAGGTGGCGTGTTGTGTAACTGTGAGGTTTATGGTTCAAGTCCTGGGTTATGCAATGGAGTATTTTTTTT
>CM025144.1:19758887-19783439 GCA_013467495.1 Gossypium gossypioides | reverse complement strand
GAATTCAAGACATTGTGTCCTAACTTACTAGATATAATTCTCTTTCTCGATTAACGTGAAATATGCCCTCTTCCTGAAAATTTTCAACATTTCAATAAAGGACCATATTTGAAATCTCTTTAAAGTTTTCAATCTTTGACTCTAAGACATTAATTAATCAACTAGGTACCAATTTTGGACGTTACAAGGGTGCTAATCCTTCCTCGTACGTAACCGACTCCCGAACTTATTTTTCTGGATTTCGTGGACCAAAATCGTTGTTTTAATAAAATCAAATCGTTTATTAAAAACAACCAATTTTCGAGGTGATTCGATCACACCTTATCAAAAAGGATTGGTGGCGACTCCCGTTTTCGTTTTCATTTTCAAAATCCAAGTCGACCCCATTTTCACAAAAAAAAATGGTGTCAACAATGAGTACAAAATTTACTTATGATGTTTGATGATGAGCTTAAATTCTTCAATACACCTAGAATATGTGACAGTGAATTAGGTGAATTTAGCTTAGGAGAGTTGCTTGAAAATTAACTCCTAAACATGAGATGTCCTAACCTTAGTTAGTTTTGGACTATAACGAGTGTCTTTTAGTGAACTTAAGGACTTTTGAAGCCAAACTCAGTCAAATTGCCAAAACATTACTTAAATAAAAGACAGTAGACACTCCAAGGCCTAGAGTTGCCAAGTAAGTTAGCATTACTTTGTTTGCTCTATTGTGCTATTGACTAGAAACGTGAGCTTGAGTAAGAGTGTGTAATGAAAAAAAAAAGGGCATTCCACTGTAGTAACAGGCTGAGTAGCTAAGGAGGTAGTTGTTTGCTCCATCCATCTTCTAAGTTAAAAGCATTAGCTTCAAGAGTGATTTTGATTTAAATTGTGACATGATTGAATACTTGGTAATTTAGTGTTTGCTCCATTGTGATTATCTAGTCAAAGAATTTTGTGACATGCTAAATCCCCTACATTAGTCTTTAAAAAACAAACAAACAAGAAAAAAATGAATAATATACATACATTTTGAGTAGGCTTTAAGCAACTTGAGTTTAGGTAACAAATGAACTAAGTGAATTAGGAGATGCTTGCTATGGCCAAAAAGCACACATGAGCACTTAGGAAATTTTTTTTTGAGGATGAATTTTTTTGCTACCTTTGTTAAGCTAACTTCTGACGCTTAAAAAAGTTTTTGGAGAAAGAAGATTACTGAGAACTGATGTATATATTATTCTTTGAGTAGACTAGCAGTTCAAGGTGGTTATGTGCAATGGAAAACTCTTGCATATATGCATTCATGCATATCTTGCTTGAGGACAAGCAATAACTTAGTTTTGGGGGTGTGATAACTCTTGAAAAGAGTTATATTTTATGTCTTTAGACTTAGTTAATTGTCTGTACTTAGGTAAATTTAGTTGCACTTTAAGATTTTCCATTAGTGTTTTTAGGAAATTGCATTAAAAGGCTTGGACTGTGCTTAAATGTTATTACATGTTACTTCTATTTGTTTGCAGGAAGGATTTGTTTGTTAAGTGGCAGGTGTAAAATGAGGAAAAGAAGTAAAGAAGTGAATGTTTGTTGTGGCAAAAGGTTGGATAGTTTGCCAACACGAATATCGTGGCAATGCCAGGAAGTGACCCAGTCAACACTTAACCGTTATCAGCCCTATTGTATGTGTACCAGAAAAGCCTACCTAAAAAAGAGGAAAAAGATCATGGGATCCTGGGATGATGGGTCTACCCTAAAGGAGGAGATATAAAACCTAAAATAAAAACTAAAAAGTGGGTAGACGGTTGGAGAATCATTTTGGAAGGAGAAATCCCTTAGATGAAAATAGGGGGTAGATGATTAGAGAGTCATTTTTGGAAGGAGAAATTCCTTAAACGATTGGAGAGGCAATCCCTCCTGGTCACCGGAGGACATTTTATAGCCAAAGTTGTGGGCTGGATAGGCAAAAGCTATCTTCCTGAGTTCTCCCTTTAATTCTTTATTTTTTGTTCCGTAATTTGATTTAAGGAAATAATGTTTATTACTATTTTGAATCTGGATTCTATTCACCAACCCATGAGCTAAATCTCATAAGGTTGGGATTACTTGGTGAAACTTTTATTTCCATTATTGCCCACGACTTAGATTAGTTTTAATTTACTGTTTCATTCAATAGTATTTATGAATAGCATGTGTGTAATCTCTAGACATAGGTGAATATGTAGCATGATTATAAAATTAATCTAATTCTGACAAGGTTAGGTTAGTTAGATCAAAATTGAATGATATGAGTGAGTACTCGAAAGAATACTTGTAGTAGACTCTAGACATAGAGCAGTATTCTGTACAAAAAGGAGAAGAACAATAGTAGGAACCAAACTCAAAGCCTATAGACATACAGTGCCCTAGGTGAGGTAACTCAAGGCCTAGCTCTCGAAAGAACAAGACCATAATAGAACTATTTCGAGTAGTAGAATAAGAATGAACTTGTCAAGGCATTATTGGTTAATGATGGTAGATTCTTGGTAATCCCAGCCTTACGATTCAATATCATAAATCCTTTAACCTTTTCTATAGCATCTCTATTTTCACATCCTTAGTTGTTACTTGTTTACATATTATTCACGTAATCATTCTCGTAATTTCTATTGCAAACTTACTCTTGTCTTGCCATAGAATTTTCATTTATTTGCTAGAATTCACATATTACACACATCAATATTCCTTAATTATCTCTATATTCTTATTATTTTTTTTGCCATAGCATTAAACACACTCCTTTATAATAACTTGATCAATTTATACCTAATCGATCCCTGTAAAGATGATCTCACTTATCACTTTATTACTTGATCTGACGTGTACACTTGGACAATTCACTTAGCATATTCACACACGACAAGTTTTTGGCACTATTGCCGGGGATCGACAATTTGGTGAAATTTGGTTTTGTTATTATCTTATCTAATTCCATTAGTTTTATTTAACTTAGTGGTTTTTAATTTCTATAAGTTTGTTACCAGTGCATGAGTAGAGGCATTCCTGTTAACAAAGAGTATCTTTTTAACTCTAAGATCAAGAGAACTTTGCAAAGAAGGATAAAAGAAGTGCGTAACATGGCTAGTGACGGGAATGATCGTGGTCTAAATGATCTATTAAATCTAAATGGTGAGGATGTTGATCTTCCTATTCATCGCGTGATAGATGACCGAGACAGGCCAATTCGTGAACATGTTGTGCTAATTTTGGATGATCTTAATGAAGGGATAGTTAGACCACACATTCAAGCTCCGTATTTTGAATTAAAACTGGTAATGTTTCAGATGTTGCAAATAATGGGATAGTTCAGCGGGTTGCCTACTGAAGATCCACGATTGCATTTAAGACTTTTTCTAGAAGAATTCTTTGACTTGTTTAGATAACAGGGTGTTCCTGAAGATGCCCTGAGACTTAAATTGTTTCCATATTCTTCGAGAGACCGAGCAAGAGCATGGTTGAATGCTTTGTTGTCGGGGACAGTGGCATCATGAAATGATCTTTGCCAGAGGTTTTTTCTATGGTATAATCTGTAAAATATGAATGCCAAGCTTAGAAATGACATCACTTCTTCTCAAAAATCAGAGGATGAAACACTGTATGAAGCTTGGGAAAGATTTAAAGAACTACTTTGGAAATGTCCAATGCATGGTTTTTAGCACTGGACACAGATGGAGATGTTTTGTAATGGGTTGAATAAACATATGAGAATGGTATTTGATGCTTCTACCAATGGTACATTGTTGGATAAATCTTAAAATAGAGCATATGAAATTTTAGAACGGACTGCCAACAATGGTTATCCATATCTTACCACGTAATTTGGGACTGGTAGGAGAGCTATTGGCACCATAGAACTTGATGCAATCACTTCATTAACTGCTCAAGTATCATCTTTAACCAATATCATCAAAATAAAGAAGAGACTAATTGTAGTTCAGGAAATGAAAGCAATCGAGCCAGCGTGTGTTTATGTGGTGAAGACCATGAGTTTGATGGGTGCCCATCAAATCCAGCATCCGTGCGCCACGAACGCATTCCCTACCATAGATCGCCACAAAGGCTTCCATTTCATAGATTGCCACAAAGGCTTCTTTTTTCTAGCATGTTCACGATAAGGATTCGCCTAGACTCACATTACGTGAGGTTTGCCCCTCATCGTCTTGGGTCACACAAAAAACCCCATTAGGTAATAACCTTCCTTTAGTTCTTTCTATATGATTCCATAACCCATCAACTATGGTCTTACACGATATGGTGTCATGGGCTTTTTCTTTCAAAGGATCATGTTTAAAGTCCTGACATACCCCTTTAGAAGAATCCGCGAAGAGAAACACAGACTCACTTAACAGATCTTTCATACTTTGACACAATACAGAAATTAACACACATTTTAATTCACATAATCTCATACATTCCAAAAGCACTCATACAACCTTATTTCATCATTAGAATATCCATCTCATGTTTAACCTATTAGATTCCTCATGAACTATACATACACGACTCATTTAGCATTCATAGTGTGACTATTTTCTATAGAAACATTTCAAATACTACCTGCTTGAGCTCTAAATCCATGATCCTTTCAGGAGTTGCAGCAACCACTGTCTCTTAAAACAAAAGAACACTATAAAAGCCCATTCGGATAACCTTTTCATCATCTTAAACTCAAATAACCCATAAACAAAGCCTTACTTCTTCCGACATTCATGCAGATCTACTTTTTAGAGCCATAAAACTCACCTCGACATGGAGAAATTTCTAAAAGAATCCAAAGTTTCAGATCCAACTTAAAGAAAGATGCTTCTCCTTTCCTCCTGCCTTAGATTTCAATATTTCAAAAGAGTAGAAGAGAACTCCCTTTTATTTCAACTTTAAAACCTATTAAAATAGTCCAAGTCTTTATTGGAACTTGACAAATGTCACATCACTACTGACTTGTCTTATGAAAGGTCTTCAACTTCCACGGAAACTAATTGAGTACTTTCCATTTCTCTTTTAACTATCATGGTTCACATTCGGTTAGTTTCTAACCAAATCACTTTATAACTTAACATGTACAGTATCACGGAGAAAAGGGTGTACTACTTCTGACATGGGCTTATTCCTTCAGTATCTATTTATCAGACCACATCCTTCTTCCAAAAAATCACAATAATCTAGCATGAAACTCTTAACATCTTGAACACACAATTGTGGCCGCCCCCATATACTTTTCAAAGACTACTCTAGTTCTTGTGTGTACTCTAGTTCTTGTGTGTACAATAACTCTTAACATCTATTTATCAATTTGCCAGTCGTACTTTTCAAAGACTACTCTAGTTCTTGTGCTCGCCAGAACTAGGGCGTTAAAGGCTTGATCAAAGAATTCTTATACTTAGTAAAATTTTTATACTTAACACACACTCAAAAGTTACTCTTTATGCCATACTTACATAGACATCATTTGAACACTAGGGTTTCGATGGGCAAGATGTTACATAACTACAAGGTACAAATGTATGAAAATGATCAATTATAGGTATGATATTGAAATATATGTTATAATAGCTCGTTTTCAGTTGCATCGAAAATAATGGTTTTGGGACCCTAATTTTGACAAGTGAGTTGGTAAATATTATTATTTAATATTTACAAGTCAATATTAGTGTTATATTAAATTTTGATAAGACAAATTTGCTAATTAGACAGTTAGTTAAAATACAAGTGGTTCGACCCTAAAGTCAGAGGTTTTGGAAAATGAGGTATCAAGATCTCATTTTCGTAGACCGAGCCTGTAAATATTTTTATTGAATGTTTTCAAAGTTTTTGTATAGGTGAAATGAATTTTGGTCTAGAAATTTTAGTGATTGGATAGTTAATTAGGGTACAAGGACTAAATCGTAAAAACCATAAAAGTCAATCATTATTGATTTATTTTAGTTAAAAGGGTTTAAAGGGTAAATGTTTAAGGATTTAAGTGGCAATTAACCACTTTTAAAAGGTAGCATATGGTAGGGACACTAAGTAATTGAAAAATATGTTAAATAATGTTTAATAAAAGATTAAACATATTTAAAATAAGGTAAAAAGTGTTTTGTCATCATTTTTCTCCTTCTCTTCATTGTTTCTTCATCAAATGAAACTAGGAAAACCATTGTTGATACTCATACTTTCGGCCATTGCATGTAAGTCCTAAACAAGTTAGTTTTTCGTAAATTTTATGTTTTTAAGATCATTGTAGCCTAATCTAGTTATCACAGGTACTAAATCGTAAACTTGTCAAAGGTTTTAAAAGTTTTCATTGATGGTTTTTGATGTTTTTGATTTTTAATGGTAGAATTTGAAGCTTGGAAATGTAATTGGACTAATTTGTAAAATGAAATTTGTTACTTTTGAGTTTAGGGACTAAAATGAAAATATTTCAAAATTGACATGAATTTTTTGTAATTCTTGAATTTAAGGGCTATAATGGGATGAAATTGAAATCAAAATGAAAAATGGGGCTTAACTGTGAAATTTGTGATAGTTTTGGTTTTAGAGACTAAATTGAATAAAATGCAAAACTTTAAGGGAATTATGTAAAATGAAATTAATTTGTCATATGCCCTGAATAGGATGTTATAAGATAATTGGTCTTGATAATGGGCAATTAATTATTATAGATAGGGATTTAAATCAATAGGAAGTTAATTGAGAAATAGGAGAAATTGCATATTAGTCCCTGACACTTTGTAGTTTTCATTTTCCAGGTAAGTTCATATGGTGTATTTATATTTTTATTCCTCATTTATATTATATTGTGAATGTTATATAATATATATGTTTTAGTGAACTTTGGATTGTTTACAATTTAGTACAAAAGGGTGAGAAATGATTAAATTGAAATGAAATAACATGAACTTATATGATGGAATTACCCCGATGAAACTTGGTAACGGTATCATACACATGGTTACAAGTTGATTTTAGATGATTACCGAGATCCAACATTTGTTGCAGACTCGAAGATACATTTGACACAGGTTTAACTCGGATGAGTAACCTAATGTCGTTTTAAAGGTTTAGCCCAAACGAGTAATCTTACATATATATACAACCTGGCCAATCTATTTTATGTGTCAATATAATGGTTTAGCCCAGATGAGTAACCTAACACAAATATATGATCAGCTTGAATGAGCAACAGATGTGGTTAACTATCGATGATTATCGAGATCTAGCATTTTTCGTGGACTCGAAGATACATGTGACATAGATTTAGCACGAACGAGTAACCTGATGTCATTTTAAAGGTTTAGCTCGGATGGGTGACCTGACATGTATATTTATAGTTTTGGCCAAGCTATTTGATGTGTTGATAAAAGGTCTAGCCCAAATGCGTAACCTAAATCTAGTGTATATGATTAGCTCGGACGAGCATTAGACATGATTTGCATTTGTGTATTGAGTTCCTTTACGATATTTCATCAAGTAATACAAAATATATGAAATGTAGAATTAATAAGTTACGAAATCAATTTAATGTTCAAATAAGGAGGAATGAACGATTAGAATAATAAAATTTTTAGTATACATAGATGGAAGAAATGTGGTTAAATGTTAGTTAAACATTATAAAATGGCAAGCTTTGTACTTGATGCAGATTATTTATGTTTGACATAGTATATAATCTCACATTGTGGAATTTTGTTGGTATTATAGGTAAACTTAGCTTGCACATGGTTTAACATATGATTATTAATTGTGGTAAGTTAATTTTTTACATTGTATGAGCTTACTAAGTATTTGTAATACTTACTCCCTTGTTACCACTTTCCTTGTAAATTTTGGACGTTTGGAATGTGCCGATCGGATCTACAAGAAGCTCACACTATCTATCTTCCGATTTAGTAGACTTTTGATCTTCTTAAACTGATTATATATGGCATGTACATAGGATTTTCAAGTGGTTGTAATGTTAAATATGCTTTGTAGCATATTGTGGCATTGTTGAATTTTGAGCTACCATGGTAAATTATGGATGTGATAAATTTCTTATGTTCATATTTGGTTCATGGATGTTCAAATATGGGTGAAAAAATATGATAGGTTATGTACATATGAATTAACTTGTTGTATGAATTGGATAGGTGTGATGTAATGTTATAAATAGGTGGAATGGTTGGCATGGAACCATGTTCCATTTTTGTGATTTGGTGCCAAATGTGGTATATTGGTTAGATGCTTAGGGAAATGTTGTATGTTATATTTTGGCATTGTATTGATATGTTTTGAACAGGTTTATATTGGCCAAAATACATTTTAGGTCACTTTTAATAGTTGGACTTGTAACAAGCATCAAATAGCCTATTTTTGTACCACATGGTTCCCGATTATCACACGGTCATGTGAGTACTGTAGAATTGGATATTTAGATTTCACACGGCCTCAGTTTGTTTCACGACCCAGCCACAAGGTCGTGTGACTTTTCATGAAATTTTGTAATTTGATCCATACGGCTTTAAAGAGTTATGCAACCTAGGCCTGTTTTACACAATTTCCTTTAGCTTCTAAATATGTCGCAGTTTAATCCTTATTTGTTCTCAGGTCCACAATAGAGTTCATGTAAGCTTATATAATACTTGGAAAAATTTTTAAATGGTATTTTGTGATTGAATTGATTAGAGTAATTGATTTTTTTACTGTTAATTGTTTATAATTGTTTCGTTTTGTACTATAGCATTCCGTAACTTGATTTCGGTGATGGTGATGGGTGAGGGTGTTACATTTAATGGTATCAAAGCTACGGTTTATTCAATTCTAGAACTGAACATAACTTGTGTTGAGTCTAGAAATACATGTCTCATTAACCTAGGATAGTTTGATGCAATATGATCAGATTTGACTCTATTTTCTTTAAGATATAATATGTTAGTCGAGTCTAATCGTGTCATATCAGATGAGGTAAATGTTAACGTTCCTACTTCTGATCAAGGTGCTAGTCATAGTGTGTCATTCCACAAAGGTTAGATAGTGAAATAAGAGGTGTTTTCTTTTAAAAGATGAACGAGTTATTCTTAGAGTTTATGTGAGCTAATCCTATGGCTCCGCAACCTCCACCCTCGACTGTGTCTTCTATGGCACCCCTTTGTCCTCAAAATTCAGTAAATTTTCATAGACATCCAATTAATAAGATTCAGAAAAGTGGAGCTAAATAATTCAAGGGTAAAATTGATGATAATCCTATCAGAATTGTACAGTGACTAGAAAATACTCAGTGGTTTTGATGGCTTTTGGTTCATTATCTATTCGAACTACTTACATCAAAGTACACGAGTCACGCATTTATAGCCCATCATCCACTCAGGATTAAGGTATGTCACACTATGAATGTCACAAGTGAATAAATCTATTAATGGATTTGGGATCTATTCTGCTTGGTTCCAGTCGGATGCATTGTCAATCCAGTCAGTGACATCTATGTCTTTATCTTCTGGGAGTCATTCGATGCCCAAGGCAAAGCATATCCCCAATCGGACTTGATAGATGTCATATTAGTATTTCAATCAGTTTTCTTATTTCTAATTAGACTAAGGACATGTTTAGGTCCGTCTGATTAGACTAAGTTGTCATTTCGTATCATGATCCGACCACGTAATACTGCTTAGTATTAGTTAAACATTAGACAACCAGTGAGCTAATTTTTTTTCTATTTTTCTTTACATGCAAAAACCACGTGAGGACATTATACAAAGGATATTAATGTAATTCATTAATAATTTTGATAACCAATCTATTCAAAAAAAAATTACAAGTGTACAGATTGAACTACTACGCTTAAGGCACCAAATCCAACACAACCACTCAGTCCTTTAGAGTTACTGTAGTCCCCATGACCCACCATTGACGTGCATCCTCCTTTAACAGAGAGATGCACACCTCAGACAATCATTAGGTATGCATTGAAGTTCTTTAATACTTTTTTGAGTGTTTTCTGGCAAATACTAAGCTAGAGAGGGGTCATCATCTTTAGTGCCTTTAAACATTTTAACTCCATACTTATAGAGCTTTCCATATGGGGGTCGAGGTGTCAGTTCAGGGGCCTAAAGTTGTGGTGTAGGAGGAATCACTTGAGATGGAGGGGGAGGAATTGGGATCTAGGGGCTGGGGGAACAACCTCGATTGAGGATAACATTTGTTCATCATTTTGAAAACGTCTTCTCTCTGGGGCACCTTAGGTACAAATGGTACTTCCTGTGCCAGAGGTGGTTGATTCCTCCCTTGCTCCAAGTTTGGAGCATTACTCTATACTTCTTCATCGATCGTTTTTCTATTTTCAGGATCACAATACACCATTGAATTTTCCAAAGAGGTGTGTACGTTTAGATGCTACGTTCGGTTAAATCTTAAAATTGACTAAACTTTAGCTCTGATTCCACTAATTATAATGCCCCTCACTGTCTAAGTGGCTGGTACGAATATGAGAGACTATCGGAACATTTTAGAGGCAAAACCCAATATCTTGTTTATCAAAATAATTAACAAAAAAATAATAAAATGTTTTAAAAATATTTAAATCCTATTCGAAATGAGTATTATGCTTTCAAAGCAAAGTTTAAAAATCTTATAGTGTCAATTAAAACAAAAGAGCTAGGTAATTTGTAAAATATAGGAATGTTAATTAATTTGATAAAAGTTACTCAAATCCTTAAGGAATTTATAAGAAATTAAGTAAAGCCAAAAAGAGTAATAGTACGTTAAGTTGTCGCCTAGGCTACAACAACTCCTACCTTGGCGATACTGGAGTTATTAGTTTTTTTCGGTAAGAGCCACTTAGGCGGCTCAAGCCACCACTCAGCTGATAATGTAATTAATATTAATTTCGTTAAGCTACCACTTAGACAATACTAGAGCCATTTATAATATTGCAAATTCTTAAACTTTAACTAATTTCGCGAGTGTTCACCCATTACACCATAACAAAAATCAAACTTTGGGATTTGAAAAAAATCACATTTTATTAGCAGAGAACAAACACCAGGACACCTCCAAACTAGACTTTAACAAGCCACGTTTGAAAAAAAAAAAGATTAAAAGCATAATCTATGCTCATGTAACATGTTCAAAAATAAGGTCTAACATGTCATAATAACCAATATTTTAAGCTAGCCTATCAAGTCAATATAAGATCACCAAAAAACCAATCTAAAGCATGGAAAACAAAATCTTGTATGCATGCATTCAAAAGATATAGAACTTCACTCAAGGCCAATAAAAATAAACAAAATAGAAGTAGATATCATTAGTTATATGAAACATTATATATGCATCCCTAAAAGTGTCACACCCCAAGTAATTTTAGTCCATGTTTTGGTCGGTTGACCAAGTGAGCTTGATGATGATTCATGTATAAGCTAGTCAAATTCGCAAGAATTGACATGTTTCTTTTGGTGAAGTTTCTCTTGTGGAATATTCCTCTCAGTTTCGCCATCTTGTGGATTACTTTTCTGTATTTGGCGAGTTAAATTGTGGCGCATAGATCTATTATTTTAGAATCTTCAATCGGTAGGATACGTACAAGAAACATCTTATGTAGGAAACATTTCATTTTGCATGACACCTGTAGAGCCTCGTAATGATGTCTGATTAGTGGAATTGTGTCTGATTAGTGCAATCATGTGTGATGAGTAGAACTGTGTGTGCATGTAAAGTGATTAGGTAACCCGTTACAGTGGAATTATGGGCTAATTCCTATATAAATAGAGGAAAGCTTAATGGAGAAAGAATTTTTTCCGTTTCTTTACTTATCCTTGTTCTTTCAAGAGAACCCTAGTGTATGTGAAGAAGGTACCAGCCTTCTGCTTGATCAGTAACTTACTTTTTCAAGTCAACTATTGGTAAATTCTTGATTTCTTCTTTATTTAAATATCTAGGGAATGGTAGGGTTGTAGGAACCATTTATATAGATTTCTACTGATGGTTAGAAGGGAGGAAACTCCCTTCTAGTTAACGTTTACATGTTTTCGATTCTTGTTTTTACGTTAAATTTTAGTTGTTTTTTTACCAAATAAAGTGTTTAATTTTATTTAGCTAAAGAAATGGTAAAAGGCCCGAGTGCAAAGGGAAAAGAACTCGTAGAATAGGTAAAGCTTTTCTGGTGATCTTTGGTGAGTTCCTTTCACTTGTCTTCTTGTTAAATCCCATCTAATTTTATGATAATGTTGTCTTTCATGTAAGTAAGTTTATTTAAAACCAATTGTGCATGTTTGTGTTAACCAACTAAAATGATGATAATAGTATATGCATGAATGGTTGTAAATGGACACTCTTCCTTGACGCACAAGCTTCGTAACCAAAATGGTGGAAGGGGGAAATGGTGGAAACTATTGAGATGTGATGGGAGAAATGTATGGAGATTTTGATACGATATGAGATTTACCTAAAGCATACAAATGCAAATCGCGATTGGTGAATGCCCCGACCTTGCAGGGGAATACGTAAGTGTTTGAATTAACAATGATGGTTTGTGAAGGTTCTGTTGGATATATGAAATACTGGCTAAATGGAGCCTTACGATGGATGTGAAACCATGGGTATCTGAAGCGATATGCTGATTAGAAGCTAACGCAAATAAGGGATCCATGAATAGTCCATGCAGAGCATGCAAGGGTTACATAATGTTAATGCATGTGAATAGTGATTAAATGAATGGGTATCCGCGTGAATTGTGCTTAATAGTGGAAAGTGTGCGCATGTGACCTAACTTTGGTTGTGGTGAAATTGTATATGTTGTAATTAGGCATAACTAATACTTGCGTGAAAGTTGAAGTTACTAGTGGTTGCATTTAGCGGCAGATATATCCACCAATGAACCCTAAGTGTTTGAAGTTATGAATCCGCTAATGGATCGTACACAACCATACTAGTGTATCTATGTGTAAATTGTCTGTATTTTTTATTGTTGTAAAAGTTTATTATTCATCCTTGGAACTCACTAAGTTCGTTATAAACTTACCTAGTTTCCCTTACCAATTCAGGATTTGTTGAGATAGTGGGCTTTTAAAGGGACTCAGCCAGCCAGCGGACTCTTTTGTGAGTCATTATGTATTCTGTCATAACATGCATCTCGAATCGGGGTGGCATGTGGTCTAATGCTCTTGTAAAAGCAAATTTGAACTTTTTTTGAACCGTTTGTACATAATGACTGATGGCAGTTGGCCAATTTATTTACTTTTGTGTTATTGGAATTAAGGCTTACTTTTACTTCCCTTTGATTTGTGCCTTAGATATTTAATCCACCGAGTGAAAATTTGGAAAATTTTGTATTTATTTTCCTTTGGTTTTGTTTTAAAATATACTACTTTGTCAAACATCATTTTAAGATTGTTTATTTAAAATCATATTGGTTGACTTAATTAATAAAACCAATGTTTTTCTCAAATTTGATTTTTTTTGTTTTTCGGTAACATCACCATTTGTCGATCAGACAGACAGACTAGGGTGATAATTTTTTTTGGTATCAGAGCTTTAGTTTATTCAATTCTCAGAGGACTAAAGTTAATACGAGGCCCCAATATACATGTTATAGGTCTCTAGCTAGTCCTTTTATAGAAATACTAACTTGAGTTTTCATTTTCTAGTTAATTTTGATCATAATCTCAAAAAATTCTCGAGTTAATATCAGTGAAGAGATTGAGAGCAATGCTCCTTCACAATCTAGATTTCATAGGCCCTCAGTGAGTTGGAGAGTTATGGGCGACGAAACCTATGAAGCCCTGTTAGACAGGCCTTTGGTTTGATTGATTTGTGAATGCTACACAATCCTTCATTCCTCAAAGACCAACTAAAGTAGCACAACTAATGGCTCTTACACCTCCTGCTCCAACAGTGAACTCATTTCGGGGAAACCCTATAAAGGAGATTTGAAAAAAGGGACCTAAGAAGTTCCATTGAGGGAAGTATGATGATCCTATGGTAGCAGAGAATTGGTTTTCAAGAGTTTTTCGGGTAACCAAAGAACTGCAATGTACCCCATTCATCAGTCTTTGTAGTGTAGTCTATTTGTTTGAAGAAGAAACTTACCAGTGGTGGTAATTGTGATAAGCATCACCACTCAAGAGTAGTTGAATTGAAAATTCTTTCTAAAGAAGTTTTGTGAGAAGTACATCAATCGACTCTTCGTCAAGAAAATGAAGAGAGATTTTTAGAGCTTAAGCAATGGAGGATGACAATTTTGGAGTATGAACGCGAATTCATTAGATTGAGCAAGTACACCCGAGAGATGGTACCGACGAATGAGGACCTTTATATTAGGTTCAAATGGGGTTTAAATGAAGAACTTAAGGTGTTACTGTCTGCGCTGGAGATTAAGGACTTTGTTATTTTGACAGATAAGGCCCAAAAGATGAAGATGACAATCCATGAGAGGAATATGGTTAGGGATCGTGAGGGGAACAAATGTGGGGCAACTAGCTCATTTCAGTGGTTGGATTTAAGAGGCCCAATGATGTAAATAGATTTTTTCATGCGCCTTCTAGAGACCTTCAGATCTTTGGCTTTCACCAAGATCGAAGTGTTCATCAAGTTACTTCTATGGCGAGCACCAGTGGCTCCAAAAAGGCAAAGGCTCGTACTTGCAACACATGTAGGTGAAATCATGTAAGGACTTGCTAGAAAGTAGCGAGAGCATGTTATAGATGGAGATCTCCCGATCATTTTGTGAGGGATTAACCAAACAAAAGCAGAGGAAATACAGAGCAATCAATGCAAATAGTCCATAAAGCACAGCCTGAAAAGAGATCGGGAGTAGCCGTGAAATCGGGTACCACTGAAGGAGTTCAAAGAATGATTGTAATGAATCCAGATTCAAAGGTTTCAGCTAGAGCCTATGTGATTCGAACCTAAGAAGATGCAAAGGCTCTGTATGTGATAACTGGTAATTTTACTTTATTTAGCATTGACATTCATGCATTGATAAATCTGGGTCAACCTATTCGTATATTTGCACTAATTTTGTAGATTCCAAGAGTTTTAACGTAGCCCCTACCAAGATAAGCATGATGATTACCAACCCTATAGGTCATAGTACTGTTGTTAATAGAGTAATTCAAGACTGTTCGTTGGAACTTGGCGAACCATCTTTTCGGCGGATTTGTTATTGTTGAGCTTCCATGAGTTTCACGCTATCCTAAGCTTGAATTGGCTGTTTAGAAATGATATGTTAATTAACTATCATGCCAAATGTGTACAATTGGTAGCTAATAAGGGTAATGCAGTGCTTATTTCTAGAGCAAGACGCGACATTAGAAACTATGTGATTTCTGTCATCACAGCTCGAAGATTGATTTTAAGTGGTGAGTATGCTTACTTAGCTTACATTTTTGACTTAACAGCAGCAAGAAAGGATATCGATCGAGTCCTAATTGTGAGTGAATTCCCAGATGTGTTCCCAGAAGAACTTTTGGGTGTACCACCTAATAGGGATGTGGAGTTTTCAATTAAAGTTGCACCCGATACCCCTCCTATTTCTTGCACTCCTTATCATATGTCGCCATTGGAATTTAGAGAGATGAAGGCTCAACTTCAACATTTGTTACACAAGGGTTTTATTATACCTAGTGTCTCTCCTTAAGGTACGTCAATATTGATTGTGAGAAAGAAGGATGGGACACTCTAGTTGTGTATAAATTATTGTCAGCTAAATAAGGTAACGGTCAAGAATAAGTACCCGCTACTGAGGATTGAAGGCCTATCTGATAAACTAAAAGGTGCTAATTTATTTCCAAGATTGATCTCTGATCCGAAAACTAACAAGTCAAGATTAAGGGCAATGATGTACTAAAGACTACTTTTCGCACCCGTTACAGGCATTATGACTTCTTGGTAATGCCTGTTGGCTTTACTAACACTCCTACGGTGTTTATAGATTTGATGAATATGGTTTTTCATCCTTGTTTGGATTGGTTCATGGTCGTCTTCATCGACTATATTTTGATCTACTTCAAGAGTGAAATTAAACATAAAGAACACTTATGGATAGTATTGAATATCCTTCGAAAGAATCAACTTTTCGCCAAATTCAGCAAGTGTGAGTTTTGGTTAAGTGAAGTCCACTTTTTAGGCCATGTTATTTTCGTTGATGGTATCAAAGTAGATCCCGAGAAGATTAGAGTTGTTTTGAAATGGAGTCTGCCAAAGAATGTTATTGGAATAAGAAGTTTTCTAGGATTTGTGGGTTATTATAGAAGGTTTGTAAAAGGATTCTCCATACTGGCGGCACTTATTACGTGACTCTTAAGGAAAAATGAGAAGTTTTGTAGAGTGATACGTGCCAAGAGAGTTTCAAAAAGCTAAATATGGTTCTAACTGAAGCCCCAGTTTTGTCTCAGCTTGAATCTGAGGTGGAATTTGTTATTTATATCGATGCATCCTTGAAAGGTCTTGGATGCGTACTCAAGCAAAGTGGAAAAGTCATCGCTTATGCATCACGCCAACTTAAACCCCATTAGAAGAACTATCTAACGCATGATCTGGAATTGCTTACTGTTGTTCTTGCTTTAAAATATTTGAGGCACTACTTGTATGGGGAAAAGTGTTGCATATTCTTAGATCATAAGAGCCTGAAGTATCTGCTTACTCAAAAGGATTTGAACCTACGGTAGCGACGTTGGATGGAATTGCTAAAGGGCTACGACTTGACGATTAAATACTATCCAGGAAAAGCAAATGTGGTGGCAGACATGCTGAGCAAAAATTATGTAGTAGCATTGGCTTCTTTGTGTACTAGAGTTCACCTGGAGGATGACGAGCCGTTGCTTACTGAATTGATGGTATGACTTGTTTTTCTTTCCCAGGTTTTGGAGTCGTAGTTAATGGATTCAAGATGTGGATAGTTAAAATAGCAAATAAAATCAAGTGATGTGAAAAATTTTGGCCTTGGAGAGGGTGGTGAACTGCAGTTTATAGGGAGGTTGTACGTTCCTAAAGAGGATAAATTAAGACAGGAGATTCTAAAAGAGGCTCATCAAGGACCTTTCTCACAACACCTAGGAAACATCAAGGTGTATCATGATTTAAAAGGTCTGTATTAGTGGCCAGGGATGAAAAGGGAAATATCTAAGTTCATAGAAAAATGCCTAACCTTCCAGAGAGTTAAAGCAAAGTAGCAAGTTCCTTTGGGAAAGCTTTACCCGTTAGAAATTTCAAAGTGGAAATGGGACAAGGTTACTATGGATTTTGTTTCTAGTTTACCTCTCAGTGCGTCGAAGAAGAATGCAGTTTGGGTGATCATGGATAGGCTTACTAAGTCGGCTCACTTTATAGTTGTTCGCATGAACTATTCCTTGGAAAGGCTTGCGGAGATTTGTATCTCAAAGATAGTTCACTTACATGGTATCCCCTCATCTATCATATCTAACCGAGATCTGAGGTTCACATCTAGGTTTTGGAAACAGCTACAAGAATCTTAAGGGACCAGACTTTGTTTTAGCATAGCCTTCCATCCATAGATGAACGGTTAGTCTGGAAAAGTGATACAAGTCTTAGATGATATGCTTAGAAATTGTGTAAGATTTTGGAATGAACTAGGAAAGGTATTTTCCATTGGCAGAATTCACCTACAAAAATAGCCATCACGCAAGTCTTGGCATGTCTCTATTTGAGGTTTTGTATGGAAGGAAGTATAAATCTCCAGTATGCTAGATGGAGCTCAGTGAAGGAAAGCTAGTTGGCCCTGATTTAGTTCGTAAGACTGAAGAAAAAGTTCTAATTCTCAAAAACCATTTGAAGGTTGCTCAAGATCTCTAAAAGTCTTATGCAGATCGTAAAAGAAAGGACATTTCCTATAAATTTGGTGATAATTTTTTCCTTAAAGTCTCACCCTGAAAGAAGATCATCCAATTTGGTTTGAAGGGTAGGCTTAGTCTAATTTTCATTGGGCCAAATGGGATCTTGGAACGTGTAGGGCCTTTAACATATTGTTTAGCCCTTCTACCGAAATTATTTAGGATTTATAATATTTTTCTTTTGTCGATGTTGAGAAAATATCATTCAGATTTGGACCATGTGGTGCAACTGGAAACCCTAGAAGTGGAGCCAAACCTATCTTGTGAAGATGAAGATGTCCAAATTTTGGATAGGGAAGTGAAAAAGATGAGGAAAAAAAAGGATTCTTTTGGGAAGGTTTTTGGAGAAATCATAAAGTAAAAGAGGCCACGTGGGAAACAAAAAGTGTTATGAAAGAGCAATACCTTTATTTCTTCGCAGGTAAGAAATTTCGGGGATAAAATTTTCTAAGGGTGGGAGAGTTGTCACAGCCCAAGTATTTTTAGTCTGGGTTTTGGTCAGTTGATCAAGTGAGCTCGGCGATGACTCGTGTATGACTGGTCAAATTCACGAGAATTGACTTGTTTCTTTTGGCGAAGCTTCTCTTTTGGAATGTTCCACTAGGTTCTGTTATCTTGTGGATTCCTATTTTGCATTTGGTGAGCTTTTTCATTGTTAACCTGCCATTGGAGTGTTCAATTGTGGCGCATAGATCTATTTAGAATCCACAATCGATAGGACACGTACAGGAAAAGTGTCAAGTCTTATGTAGGAAATGTGTCATTTTCCATGACACTTGTAGAGCCTCATTAACGTTGTTTGATTAGTGGAATTATGTCTGATTAGTGGAAAGTGATTAGGTAACCTGTTATAGTGGAATTATGGGATAGTTCCTATATAAATAGGAGGAATTTTTAATGGAGAAGGACTTTATTTTTTTTTTCTTTGTTCATCCTTGTTTTTTCAAGAGAAACCTCGTGTGTGTTCTTGGCTGTGTGAAGAAGGTACCAGCCTTCAGCTTGATCAGTAACTGACTTTTTCAAGACAACTACTGGTAAATTCTTGAGTTCTTCTTTAGTTAAATATCTAAGGAATGATAGGGTTGTAGGAACCATTTATATAGATTTCTACTGGAGGTCAGAAGGGAGAAACTCCCTTTTGGTTAATGTTTGCATGTTTCCGATTCTTATTTTTACATTAAAGTTCAGTTGTTTTGTACTTAATAGAGTGTTTAATTTTATTTAGCTAAAGAAATGGGAGAAGGTTTGAGTCCAAATGGAAAAGAAACCGTAGAATAGGCAAAGCTTTTTTGGTAATCTCCGGTTAGTTCCTTTCACTTATTTTCTTGTTAAATCCCAGCTAATTTTATGATAATGTTGTCTATCAGGAAAGTTAGTTTATTTAAAATTGGTTGTACATGTTTATGTTAACCAAATAAAATGATGATAACAATATATGCATGAATGTTTGTAAATGGACACTCTTCCTTGGCACACAAGCTCCGTATCCAGAATGGTGGAAGGGGAAAATGGTGGAAACTATTGAGATGTGATGAGAGAAATGGATGGAGATTTTTATATGTATAAGATTTACCTCCAATAGGGCATGCAAATGCAAACTATGATTGGTGAATGCCCTATCCGTGCAAGGGAACACGTTAGTGTTCTAATTTACTAGGAGGATTTACGGAAGTTCGGTGTGATATATGAAATACTGGCTCAATAGAGCGTTACCGTGAATATAAAACTGTGGCTCTTTAGAGCAATATGTGGATCAAAAGCTAATGTAAAGAAGGGGTCCATGAACAGTCCATATAGAGCATAAAAGGGTTACGTAAAGTTAATGCGCGTGAATAGTGCTTAAATGAATGGGTATCCACGTGAATTGTGCTTAAGAGTGGAAAGTGCGCGCATGTGACCGAACTTCAATTGTGGTGAAATTGTATGTTTTGTAATTAGGCATAACTAATACTTGCGTGAAAATTGAAGTTACTAGTGGTTGCATTTAGCGGCGATAGTATCCGCTAGTGAACCCTAAGTGTTTGAAGTTATAAATCTGCAAATTGTTCGTACACAACGATACTGCTGTATTTGTGTGTAAATTGTCGGTATTATTGATTTTTGTAAAAGATTATTATTTATCCTTGGTACTCACTAAGTTCATTATGAACTTACCTAGTTTCCCCTACCATTTCAGGATCTCTTGAGATAGTGTGCATTTGAAGGGACTCAACCAGCCAGCGGACTCTTTTGTGAGCCATTCTTCATTCTGTCATAACATGCATATCGAATTGGGGTGGCCTGTGGTCTAAATCTCTTGTAAATGAATTGTAAAGGTGAATTGAAATTTTGTTGAACCATTTCAAATGATGGCACTTCGTCAATTTACTTACTTTTGTGTTATTAGAATTAAGGCTTACTCTTACTTCCCCTTTGATTTGTGCTTTAGATATTTAATCCACTAAGTGAAATTTTGGAAAATTTTATCTTTACTTTCCTTTGGTTTTGTTTAAAAATATACTACTTTCTCAAGCGTTATTTTCATATTGTTTATTTAAAATCGTATTGATTGACTTAATTAATAAAACCAATGTTTTTTTGTCAAATTCAAAATTATTTATGTTTTCTGGTAACATCGCCCTTCGCCGGTCAGACGGCAGACTGAGGTGTTACAAAAAGACTTTTCTAGTACTTTCTAGTAGGTACCAATTACAAATACAAAAATTTCATACTCTTCGATGTTGACAATGGTGTTTGCTTGAAAAGCACTTAGCCTTGATTCAAAAGACATTCTCACAAAAACAACTATGCGTTAAGCACAAAGCTTAGTAAGATAATATGAAATTTTCCTATATACTTGCCTTTTAAATGGTAATTCGAACTTTATACAATAGTTTGTAAAACATTTGAAAAACAAATACTCATAACTTCTAATAAAAAATTCAGGAATCAAAAAAACTAATTAGTTTCCAAAATAGTAGTATGTAAATAATAGCATTTGTCAAGTTCAATAAATCATTTATACAACAAAAAAAATGGTTTGAGTTCAACCCATAGTAAGAATATATAAATAAAGAGGGGATACTAAGGATTAGTTGTTCAGAGTCACAATAACAGAAACTTTGAAACGTGGGTGTACAAAGACTAGATCAGAATTGCACAAAAAGTGTCGGTAACTGAAATGTCAAAGTACTAATAACAGAAGTACTGTAGTACTAGTAACAGAAATCCCCTATTGGCATGCCAATCATATCCAAACCATTTAACTAAGCTACTAAGGCCTTGTTTCAGAATCCCTAGAATACCAGTGTTAAAAATCTCCATACAAGTTTACAGTTTGAAATGATATTCAAGGCAATAAACCCTATATCATGGGATAATAATTTCAGTCATAAAATTAAGCTACTAAATCAAGTTTCAAATTCATATTAATTTTTCTACAAGAGACTTAACTTGAAAATCATTTACAAAATTATTTTATTGTCATTAACCACACTTTCATAGCATTGAGACATTAACATGCCATAACATATTCAAAATGTTAATTATAAAAATTCAATTAGAAACAATATTAATACAAAATAAGTAAATTAATAGATTTTTCAAATATTTGACCATACTAATTTTTGAAGAGTTGTTGGAGAAGTCTATCTCTACCTCAATCCATTAGATTTTCTTTCCCTTTTGCTAGTATTTCCCTTCCTTCTTCTATGTCTTCACCATTAATAAAGATCTCATAAATACCAAAACATTAAATAGTCATTAATATAGCTCAACAACACCCAAAACTTGTAAGAAATATGCTTTCATACATGAATGAGATGAAAATTGAAAAACTCATGCCTTAATCATATATATTTTCTTCCTCTAACACACTTTCTCACATTAGAGCTCAAACACTAAACACTTGGATGGTGGAGATGATGAAGGATATTGTTCAATAAAGGTTTATTAATGATGATTTTACAAGAAATTGATAGGAAATGAAGAAAAATAGAGAAGTTTCTCCACACTTCTTGATCGATCACTTTTTGAGGAAGAAGAAGAGATATTTCTTCTTTTATTTAAATGTTTACAATATAATATTCATTACGAAGAAGTCAAAAAAGTCAAATGAATTTTTATCATGTGTTAAAAATGTCATTATAACATTTAAAAAATCAATAAAAAGGTTTTATCATCATCCAATCACCACAAGTCAAAACTTTTTTCTAATACCTAATATCATGTCCTTCTAAATGTCTAAAATACCTTCAATAGAAAATTTACTATTTTACCCTTACTCTTGCATTTTTACTCGATTAGGCCAATGATAATTAGATTATCTAAAATTGTTTTCTAAAGGCTTCCCAATAAATTAAAATTAATTTAATCCCTCGAATATTCTAATTTTCTCATATTAGATTTCTACTAAATTTCTCAATATATCATCAGTAATCAATAATAAAAATTTTTGGGGGGTTACAAGTGGATCATGAGAGATGGAACTTCCTTCATAGCCTCCATGATAGCAAACAGTGTAATGGGTCGCCTTCAACTATCTTTTAAAGTCTTCTCTGATACCAATTGTAAAGGAAACTTATTTTTGCTCTGTCCCGACTTAATGTCCTAACAAATGTTTGAATAGAAGTTTGAATAAGACAATGTAATGAAGGCAATAAGCAAGTAAGAGAAAGAGAGTAGGCACACAAACTTTACTAGTGCAATTTGAAAAACAATCCTACTCTATAAAGCCTTTCAAGGTGAATGATTTATTAAAAAATCGATCCAATAACCTATTAGCTAAAGCCCGATCTATCCTTACACTAAAAGTAATTGCAATCCCAACAGAGAGACCCAACTTTATACAACCACTCACCCAAATAACCTCACTTACAACAATTTTCAACTCTCCAATAAGGCCTAAAAAATGAGTGCAAAGCACAAGCAAAACCTTTACAACAAATCCAAGAAAATGCAATACTAGTACTCTCCAAAGATGTGTCGAAACATGCATAAATGATGCATATTTATTAGAAAATATGGTAGCTACTCCAAGTCAGTTTGTGTAGATAATATCACCAAAATTATCCAAGATAAAGTCCTCCAATATTTATCTCATATAAAACTTTCCAAGATAAGTAAAATAATTAGTTTAGTCATCAAGTAAATGGCTTAAAAGATAAAGATGAGATCTGGAGATAAGGCAAGTCGATCCTTCTTTCACTTGTTCACCCAAAATCAGTTAGCAACAATTAGAAAATAATAAAACATAGCCTGGGGATCATTTGCTACTAGTGTAACACATCATGAAGATCAAAGTAAAAAATGCCAACTTTATAATACACTTAGGCTGTCCTGAATGGATGTCCAAAAGTCCATCCAAACATGTTGTTTGAACATGGGATAGAACATGATGACAAAACATGTAGTTCAATAGGTTATTCGAACATGAGATGAAACTTCAGAAACATGACAGTTAAGGTCCCAATAGATTTGAACTCATTGCACCCTCTCAGATTGCTCTGATCATCATGTCTCAAGTGTTTGGCCAAGTTTTCATTGGTGGCAAGTGCATTATGTCAAGATCTCCATAAAATATTCTTGATCTTTGGTGGATGTTGAATCTAACAAAAAAGAAAATCTTAATAAAAATAAATAAAGTTGTAAATAATAGTGAGTAGGATCATATCCATAAGGATTGATAAAACTTTATTTGTTCAACAAAACAAAATAAAAATAAAAAGGAGTTTTAAAATTAAAAACTAAAATTAAAAATTATGAATAGAAAAAATAAAAATAAAATTTGAGAAATCTATATATAGAAGTCTAGTCAAAGGCGAAATCTCAATTTTGATTCCCGTGTTTGCTTATCGATGCAAAAATAAATTTAATATTCTTCAATAAATTAATTATAGTTACCATTGTTGTGCCTAGAAACTAATTTCTCCTCACTTTTTCAATAACTAAGAGAAATCTCATTGAAATTATTTCCCTTATTAACTAATAACCCTATAATGAAAAACCTAGGATTTGTTATAAAATAAAGAGAGATGGAGAGAATAAAGAACAAAAAAATATGAAAGCAATAGAGGATGTACTTTATTGATCAAAATGGATGATTACAATGCTTCATCAGAGTCTCAATTTATAGGCATAAGAAGTATAAAAGAAGTAGAGATCTAATTCTAATAACTATTAGAATTTAAAGTATATCAAAACTTTATCTTGATCATGATGGACATCCACTTAATAAGATATTCATAACACTCCCCCTTGGATATCCATTGGTAGATAATGTACCTTGTTAAAACCTTATTAGGAAAAACCCTGTGGGATAGAAAGCTAATGAAGGAAAAAGAGCACACAATCTATAATACACATAATATGCTGCCTCATTAAAAACCTTACCAGAAAAACTCAATAGGACAAAACCTCGATTAAGGGAAAAAGAATGCAACGCGTATTTACTCCCCCTCATGGAAACATCACATATTTTCTCATATTTTACGTATTCAATCTTGAATACTAATTTTTCAAATGCCTATTTGAATGTATTTGCTAAACACTTATATTACAATTCTTTTAAAAGTCATGAGTGAGTGAAATTTAGAGAAATATATTTTGATCTCTTTAGGAGATTCAGCAATAATCATAACAAACTTTAATCATGATTCTTTTATAAAAACACAAATAGGTATTTTGTATCATTTTATAATCCTCCTTCAACTACTATTCACTAAGTCAAATTTACCACATATGTTCAAATTATTTC
>CM025144.1:19743350-19756204 GCA_013467495.1 Gossypium gossypioides | reverse complement strand
TTACCTAAATTATGAGCGTTTTGTAGCATTTATTAAAAAAAATAAGACACAACACGATTATATAGTGAATTGTGACATCTGCGTCAATAGTCCATAAAAACAAGATTCTCTATTTGTAGAATTAATATATAGGACTAATGAATCATTTGATATTTGAGTTTGGTTTTAAGGTCTAATTTGGTATTCAGATCAAACGATATCATGTTACTTAATAAATGTTTGACACATGTGCTATAGCAAACAAACATAGGTAATTAATTAAGAAAAACTCAGTACCAAATTGAACATTAAAACCAAACTCAAGTACTAAATTGAGACAAAAAAATCCTTAAGTAGCAAAATGAAAAAAATTTATAATACCAAACTGAATATGAAAACCAAACTTAGGTACCAAAAAAGTATATTAACATATATATAACCATTTACACCAGTGTAAAACTTAAATGGTTTTACATCTTTTCTTAACTTTTTATATAATTAATATTTTATCATTCCAATCATTGAATTTATTAAGATATTTGTATTTGTCTTGCATGTAATTTTTTTAATTGATCTGATATATCTATCATATCAATATAAAATATTGCTGTCATGCACCAAGTATTTCTTGTCTGCAATTTGGTTGGTTGACTAAGTGAGGTTGGTGATGATTATGTATGAGCTACTCAAATTCGCGATAATTGACTTGTTTCTTTTGGCAAAGTTTCTGTTGCGGAATGTTTCGCTAGGTTCTGCCATCTTGTTGGTTCCTATTCCACATTTGGTGAGCTTTTTCTTTGTAAACTTGCCATTGGCGAGTTCAAATGTGGCGCATAGGTTAGTTGTTTTAGAATTCGCAATTGGTAGGACACGTATAGGAAACATGTCAAGTCTTACATAGGAAACGTGTCATTTTGCATGACACCTGTAAAGCTTCGTTAATGGTGATTGATTAGTGGCATTGTGGTTGATTAGTGGAATCATATGCGCATGTAAAGTGATTAGGTAACCCGTTATAGTGGAATTATAGACAAATTCCTATATAAATAGGATAAAAACTTAACGAATAAGGACTTTATGTTCCGTTTCTCTGTTCATCCTTGTTCTTTTAGAAAAAACCTAATGTGTTCTTTGTTGTGTGAAGAAGGTACCAAATTTTAGCTTGATTCGTATCTAAATTTTTCAACTGCTTGTAAATTCTTGAGTCCTTCTTTAGTTTAATATCAGGAAATGATAAGGTTGCAGAAACTATTTAAATAAGTTTCTACTGGAGGTCAGAGGGAAGGGAACTTTCTTCGAGTTAACGCTTGTATGTTTTCAATTCTCGCTTAGTTGTTTCTACACTTAATAGAGTGTTTAATTTTATTTAGCTAAAGAAACTAGAGAAAGAACCATAAAATGAGCAAGGCTTTTCCTAGAAGTCTATGGTGAGTTCTTTTCACTTGTATTCCAGTTAAATCTCAGCTAATTTCATGATAATGTTGTTTGTTAGGTAAGTAAGTTTGTTTGAAACCAAATGTGCATGTCTATGTTAACAAACTAAAATCATAACATTATATTCATGAATGGTTGTAAATGGACATTCTTTCTTGGCACACAAGCTCCGTATCCAAAATGGTAGAAGGGGGAAATGGTGGAAACTGTTGAGATGTGATGGGAGAAATGTATGGAGATTATGATATGATATGAGATTTACCTCCAGTAGGGCATGTAAATGCAAACTGCAATTGTTGAATACCCCGACCATGCGAGGGAACACATAAGTGCTCGAATTAACAAGGAAGATTTGAGGAGGTTTGGTTGGATATATAAAATACTAGCTTAATAGAGAAATACTGTGAATACGAAACTGTGGCTCTTCGGAGTGATATGTGGATCAGAAGCTAACGCAAGGAAGGGGGTCCATGAACAGTCTATGCAAAGAATACAAGTGTTACATAAAGTTAATGCACAAGAATAGTGCTTAGATGAATGCGTATCCGCGTGATTGGTGCTTAACAGTGAAAAGTATCCGCATGTGAACTAACCTTGGTTGTGGTGTGAAATTTTTTGTGTTTTGTGATCAGGCATAACTAATATTCGCATGAAAAAAAAGTTATTGGTGATTGCATTTGCGGTGGATAGTATCCGTCAATAAACCTTAATTGTTTGGTGTTATGAATCCGCCAATGTATCATACGCAACTATATTGGGTATCTATGTGTAGTTGTTGGTATTACTATGTGTTGTAAAAGCTTAGTTTAATTTTACTTCTTGAGAACCTTATTCGAAAGTATATTATTTATCCTTAGAACTCACTAAGTTTGTTATGAACTTACCTAGTTTCCCCTACCAGTTTAGGATTTGTAGAGAAAGTGGACTTTTGAAGGGACTCAGCTTGCTAGCTAACTTTTTTGTGAGTTATTCATCATTCTGTTGTAACATGTATATCAAATCGGGGTGGCCTATAGTCTAAGTGTCTTGAAATGAAATTATGTAAAAGTGGATTTTAATTTCTTCTATATACTTGTTTGTATATAATGAAAGATGGCACTTCGCTAGTATATTAACCTTTATGTTATGTGAATTAAGGCTTACTCTTATTTTCCCTAATTTATGCCTTAATTCTTTTAATCCATCATATAACATCTGGAACGCATATTATTATTTTCTTCTGGTCTTGTTTTAAAACTACTACTTTGCCAAACATCATTTTAAGATTATTTTATTAAAATCGTATTGATTGCCTTAACTATTAAAAGAAAAGTTTTTGTCGTCATGAAATGTTTTCTGTTTTTTTGGGAACATCATTGGTCGAGTGTCAAATGGTTAAATTGGGGTGTTAGAGTTTTATTGGTATCAGAGATTCAGTTTAGCCGATTCTCGGAATACTAAATTTAGTAACTGGCCTCGATATACATGTTACAGGTCTCTCGCTAGTCCCTTATTGAAATACTAATTTGAGTTTGTGTTTTGTAGTTAATATTGATCCTAATATTGACAAGTCTCGAGCTACTATTGGTGAAGAGATATAGAGCAATTACGCTTCACAATCTAGAGGTTTTGGCCCCTCAGAGAGTCAGGGAGCCATACGTGGCAAAGCTTGTAAAGCCTATTAGAAATGATAGTGTAGTGGTTTGATTTTTTCGTAAATGTTGTTCCATCCTCCACTCCTCAAAGACATACTAAAATGACAAAACCAGTGGCTCCTACACCTCCTGCTCCAGCCACGAACCCGTCTTGGGAAGTTCCTATAATGGAAATGCGAAAAAAGGGGAGCTAAAGAGTTCAATGAAGGAAAGGATGATGATCTTGTTGTAGTGAAGAATTGGCTTTCAAGAGTCTATCGGGTAACCAAAAAACTACAATGTACCCCATCCGATTGTCTCCGTTATATAGTCTCTTTGCTTGAAAAAGAGGCTTACCAATGGTGGCACACTGTGATAAGCATAATCCTTCAGGAATAGGTGAATTGGGAATTTTTTCTAGAAGTCTCGTGAAAAGTACATCAACCAGCTCTTCATCGAGAAAATAAAGAGAGAATTTTTAGAGCTCAAGAAAAGGAGGATGACAGTCTTGGAGTATGAATGTGAAATCATTAGATTAAGAAAGTACTACCGAGAGATGGTACCAAAATTGAGGACCTTTGTATTAGGTTCGAATGGGGTTTAAATAAACAATTCAGAGTGTTGTTGTCTGCACTAGAGATTAGGGGATTTGTTGTTTTGATGACTAAGGCCCAAATGAGGGAGATGACGGTCCTTGAGAGGAATAAGGTCAAGGATCGCGAGAGGAACAAACATGAGGCAACTAGCTTAATTTCTGCGATTGGATTAAGAGGCCCATGGATGTAAAGAGCTTTTCTCATGCACCTTCTAAAAACCTTCAGATAGTTTGATTCCATCAAGATCGAAGTGTTCGACAAACCATTTCCATGGTGAGCACTGATGGCTCTAAGAAGGCAAAGGCTGCTACTTGCAACACTTGTAGGTGGAGTCATGTTAGGACTTGTTGGAAAGTGGAGGATGCTTGTTATGGATGTGGATCACTTGATCATTTTGTCAAGGATTGCCCAAAAGAAGGCGAAAATGTTGAGTAATCAGTGCAAATAGTTCGCGAAGCCCAACCTAGAAAGAGATCGGGAGTAGCCGTGAAGTCTGATACCACTCAGGGAGTTCAAAAAAGGATTGCAGTGAACCCAAGTTTAAAGACCTCTGCTAAATCCTATGTGATGCAAGCCAATGAAGATGCAGATGCTCTGAATGTGATAACTAGTAATTTTACTTTATTTGGCATTGGCATTCATGTATTAATAGATCCAGGGTCAACCCATTCGTATATTTACACTAAGTTTATAGATGAAAAGAGTTTCAAAGTAGTCCCTACTAAGATAAGTGTGCTGGTTACAAACTCCTTAGGTCATATTACTGTTGTTAATAGAGTAATTCAGGATTGTCCACTGGAATTTGGTGGAAACAACTTTTTGACGGATTTGTTATTATTGAGCTTCCATGAGTTTGATGCCATCCTGGGCTTGGATTGGCTGGCTAGACATGATGTGGTTATTGACTAATGTGCCAAGGGTGTGCAATGGTAGCTAGGGAGGGTAATGAAGTGCTTATTTCTGGAGTAAGATGCGATATTAGAAACCATGTGATTTTTACTGTCACCGCTCGAAGATTGTTTTTAAGAAGAGAGGATACCTATTTAGCTAAAATTTTGAACTCAACAATGGCAAGGAAGGATATAGTTCGAGTCCCAATCATGAGTGAGTTTCTAGATGTGTTTCTAAAAGAACTTTCGGACGTACCACCAAATAGGGATATTGAGTTTTTGATCGAAGTCACACCTGATATCGCTCTTACTTCATGTGCTCCTTATCGTATGACACCTCTAGAACTAAGAGAGTTGAAGGATCAATTAAAAGAATTTTTGGATAAGGATTTCATCAGACCTAGTGTCTCTCTAAGGGGTGCATCGGTACTGTTTGTGAAGAAGAAGGATGGAACACTTTGGTTATGCATAAACTATCACAAGTTAAATAAGGTGATAGTTAAGAATAAGTATTCGCTACCAAGAATTGAAGACTTGTTTGATCAAATAAAATGTGTCAAACTATTTTCCAAGATTAGTCTCCAATCCGGATACTATTCAGTTAATATTAAGGGTGATAATGTTCCAAAGACTGCTTTTCGCACCCGTTACGGGCATTATGAGTTCTTGGTAATGCCTTTCAGTTTGACGAATGCTCTTGTGGTGTTTATGGATTTGATGAATAAGGTTTTTTAACCTTATTTAGATCAGTTTGTGGTCATATTCATCGATGATATTTTAGTGTACTCTAAGAGTGAAGCTGATCATAAGGAACACTTACAAGTAGTACTGAATATCCTTCGAAAAAATCAACTTTTTGCCAAATTTAGAAAATGCGAGTTTTGGTTAAGTAAAGTCCTTTTAGGCCATGTTATTTCTACTGATGGTATCAAAGTGGAACCTGAGAAGATTGGAGTTGTTTTGGAATAAAGTCCGCCAAAGAACGTCAGTAAAGTGATAAGCTTTCTAGGATTGGCAGGTTATTATAGAAGACTTGTAACAGTGTTTTCCATGCTAGTAGCACTTATGACACAACTTTTAAGGAAAAATGATAAGTTTTTGTGGAGTGAAGCGTGTCAAGAGAGTTTTGAAAAGTTAAAGACGGTTCTGACTGAAGCCCTAATTTTCTCTCAGCTTGAATTCGAGGTGGAGTTCGTGGTTTGTATCAATGCATCCTTGAATGGTCTTAGATGTGTACTCATGCAAAGTGGAAAGTCACCACTTATGTGTCACACCAGCTTAAATTGTACGAGAAGAACTATCAAAAGCATGATCTGAAATTGGTCGCTGTTGTTCTTGCTTTAAAAATTTAGAGGCACTACTTGTATGGGGAGAAGTATCGCATATTCTCAAATCATAAGAGCCTGAAGTATTTATTTAATCAAAAGGATTTGAACCTGCAGCAACAACATTAGATGGAATTGCTAAAGGACTATGACTTGATGATTAAATACCATTCAGGAAAAGTAAATGTAGTGGCAGACGCATAGAACAGAAAGTTAATAATAGGTTTGGCTTCTTTGCACGCGAGATTTTGCCTGATGGATGATGGGTTGTTGCTTGCTAAATTAATGGTACGACCTGTTTTCCTTTCCCAAATTGTGGAGCTGTAGTTAAAGGATTCAAGATGCAGTTACTTGAAGTAGTGGATAGAGTTCGGTGATGCGAAAAATTTTAGCCTTGGAGTGGGTGGTGAACTGTGTTTTATGGAAAGGTTGTACATTCTTGAAGGAGATAATTTAAGGGATAAAATTCTAAAAGTAGCTCATCAAGGACCTTTCTCACTTCACCCAAGAAGCAACAAGATGTATCATGATTTAAAAAGTCTATATTGGTGGTCAATGATGAAAAGCGAAATCTGAGTTCGTAGTAAAATGTCTAACCTGCCAAATAGTTAAAGTGGAGCACTAGGTTCCCTCAAGTAAGCTTTTCCTGCTAGAAATTCCAAAGTTGAAATAGGATAGGATTACTATGGAATTTGTTTCCAGTTTACCTCCTAGTGCGTCGAAGAAAAATGTAGTTTGGGTGATTGTGGATAAGCTTACCAAGTTGGCTCACTTTGTAGTTCTTCTTACGAACTATTCCTTAGAAAGACTCACGAAGATTTATATCTTAGAGATAGTTCTCTTGCATGGCATCCTCTTGTCCATCGTATCTGACCGAGATCTGAGGTTTACATCTAGGTTCTGGAAACAACTATAAGAATCCTTGGAAACCAAACTTCGTTTCAACACAACCTTCTATCCACAGACAAACGATCAGTCTAAGAGAGTGATACAAGTCTTAGAGGACATGCTTAGAAGCTTTATGATTGATTTTGGAATGAACTGGGAAAGATATTTTCCATTGGTAGAATTCGCCTACAACAATAGCTATTATCCCAATCTCAGCATGTCTCCTTCTAAGGCCTTGTATGGAAGAAAGTGTAGATCTCTAATATGCTGAATGAAGCTTAGTGAAAGAAAGCTAGTTGGCCTGATATAGTTCGTGAGATAAAAGGAAATATTTTAATTGTCAGAAACCATTTGAAGGCGGCTTAGGGTCGCCAAAAGTCTTATGTGGATTGTAAAAGAAATTACATCTTTTATGAAGTTGGCGATAAAGTTTTCTCTAAAGTCTCACCCTAAAATATCATCCATTTTGGTTTGAAGGGTAAGCTTAGCCCAAGATTCATCGAGCCATACAAGATTTTGGAATGTGTAGGGCCCGTAACATATCATTTAGCCCCTTCGCCGAAATTATCCAAGATTTATAATGTTTACTATGTATTGATGTTGAGAAAATATTGTTTGGATTTGGGTCATCAGGTACAACTGGAGACCTTAGATGTGAAGCCAAACCTATCTTATGAAGAAAAACCTGTCCAAATTTTGGATATGGAAGTAAAAAAACTTAAGAACAAAAGGATTCATTTGGTGAAGGTTCTTTGGAGAAATCATAAAGTGGAAGAGACCACGTGAAAAGAGAAAACATTATGAAATAACAATACCTTTATCTCTTCGCAGGTAAGAAATTTCGAAGAAGAAATTCTCTAAGGGTGGGAGAGTTGTCATGCCCTAAGTATTTCTTGTCTGCGATTTATTGGTTGACTAAGTAGGGTTGGCAATGACTTATGCATGACCTAGTCAAATTCACGAGAATTGACTTGCTTCTTTTGGTGAAGTTTCTCTTGCGGAATGTTCCGCTAGGTTCCTCCATCTTGGGGATTCCTATTCCGTATGTGGCAAGCTTTTCCGTTGTAAACCTGTTATTAATGAGTTCAAAAGTGGCGCATCAATTTGTTGATTTAGAATCCACAATCGATAAGACACGTATAGGACACGTGTCAAGTCTTACATAAGAAACGTGTCATTTTGGATAACATCTATAGAGCCTCATTAATGGTGTTTGATTAGTGGAATTGTGATTGATTAGTGGAACCATGTGTGATTAGTGGAATTGTGTATGCATGTAAAGTGATTCGGTGACATTTATAGTGGAATTATGGACTAATTCCTATATAAATAGGATGAAAGCTTAATGTAGAAGGACATTATTTTACGTTTCTTTGTTCATCTTTGTTCTTCAAGAAGAAACCTAATATGTTCTTCACTATGTGAAGAAGGTACTAGCTTTCAGCTTGATTTGTATCTAACTTTTTTAAGCCAACTGCTAGTAAATTCTTGAGTCATTCTTTAGTTTAATATTAGGAAATGATAGGGTTACGTAAACCATTTATATAGGTTTCTATTGGAGGTCAAAGGGAAGGGAACTTTCTTCAAGTTAACGCTTGCATGTTTTCAATTCTTGCTTTTACATTAAAAGTTTAGTTATTTTTGTACTTAATAGAGTGTTTAATTTTATTTAGCTAAACAAACGGGAGAAGGCCCTAGTGCAAAAGGGAAAGAACTTATAGAATAGGCAAGGCTTTTCCTAGAAATCTTTGGCGAGTTCCTTTCACTTGTATTCCTGTTAAATCCCAGCTAATTTCATGATAATGTTTTCTATCAAGTAAGTAAGTTTATTTCAAACCAACTATGCATGTCTGTGTTAACAAACTAAAATGATAACAGTATATGCATGAATGGTTGTATATAGACACTCTTCATTGGTGCACAAGCTCTATATCCAGAATGATGGAAGGGGGAAATGGTGGAAACTGTTGAGATGTGATGGGAGAAATGTATGGAGATTATGATATGATATGATATTTACCTCTAAGAGGTCATGTAAATGCAAATCGAGATTATTGAATATCCCAGACTTGCGGGGAACACGTAAGTGTTTGAATTAATAAGGAAGATTTGCGGAGGTTCAGTTGGATGTATGGAATACTCGCTCAATAGAGCAATACTTTGAATACGGAACTATGGCTCTTTAGAGCAATATGTGGATTGGAAGCTAACGCAAAGATGTAACAGCCGTTTTTCAGTGATGTCGAAAAAAATGGTTTCGGGACTACAATTCCAATGAGAGAGTTCATAGATATATTTAATTAATAATTATGATTTAAATATAGTATAATAGTAAATCGTGATTTAATAGTTTTTATTAATTGGTCAGTTAGTCAAGGTACAAGTGGTGTGTACCGAAAGTCAAGTGATTTTCGAAAATGAGGTATAAGGACCTCATTTTTATAAATTTAACTCGTGAATATTTTTATTACATATTTACGGAGCTAATATATAGGTGAATTGAAGTTTGGTCCAAAAATTTTAGTGCTTGGATGGTTAATTAAGGAAAAAAGGCTAAATTGTAAAAACCGTAAAAGTTAATCGTTATTGTTTTTTATTAGCTAAAATGTATTATTAATGATTGCTCAAGGGTTTAAATGAAAATTAACCCTTATTTGAGTGTAATGGACGGTTAGTGCTTATTAATTAGCCATTTACATGTTAATTTTTTTAATGTTAAAATATTAATTAAAAGGTAATAAAATATAAAACAACTGTATCATCTTTTCATTTCTTCTTTTTCACCAAAAAATCACCATGGATAAGTGAAGGAGAAGCTTCAAGCATTATTAGACATTCGGCCTTTCACATGATCAAGGATTGAATCGTACAAAGGAAAATCGGGGAAAAAGGCAAAATTGTAGAATAAACCCTATGAACAAATTGGTTTGTTGGTTGTGTTAGGTAAGTTCATAGCATATTAAAAGGTGTTATACATATTGTTTGTTGTTGAATTATGTTTATATTGTTATTGGTATTGTGAGTTGACATGGAAAATGTTATATATAATTGCTAATGTGAGTAATGACTAAATTGAGAAATGTTAAATACTGGTGAAATATGAATTAGATGGATTTTTGAATGAACATGAATTGCTATAGCATATGTATTGATAATGTGAAAATGCCTCTGATTATTAAATGTTACGAAATCTTGTTTAAATTCCCAGTTGAACGTATTAAACAATTAAGGTACAATTATGGTGCCCCTTATTGCACTATGGTGCCTCTAATAGCACTACGGTGCTCTCTGGTATAGTGTAGTTACTCGAGTATCCAAATTCTTTTTTTTTATAGTTCATCGAGATATCTGTTAAAGAAAGGATATGTATTGACTTCCTGAATTGCTTGGAAATGATGTGTTTACATGAATATTGAAATGTTAACTATTGAAATTGAATATATGATGAATATGTGTTTAAAGGTTGTTTTGAAATGATATCACAATTACTGTAAAGTTTATAATTATATGTATGAAACACTCATTTTGTAATTGTAATATATGGTGACAAAGCTATATGTTTAAAAGAGATGGTATATGAATGTGAATATGAAATGTCGTGATCAATTGGTTAATATGATTTATCAGTTGGATCTTTCTTTTTGAATGATAGAGAAGCATGTCGTACTGAGTGATTGAGAGATTATACGATCAATACGTGAAATACTCACCTTGTTATTTTAAATGTCTTGACAGGAAATCGTATTACATTATTTATATTTTTTTACTTAATTGTAAACTAAGGTGAGAGTTTTATGTAAGTACTTATGAACTTACTAAGCTATATAAACTTACTCTGTTTCATTTCCTATTTTCTGTAGTTGGCGTTTTGTAGAACTAGGCAACCGGATCAATTTTCAAGGCTCACACTATTAAGCTTCAGTCTTGGTAGATTTTGACTTGTTTATTCTATTTTGTGGCATGTATATAGGTGATCTTTGGGTTGTTGGTTTGAAACTATAAGTTGAAGTTGTAATTTGCCTTCTATAATGTTGAATTTAAATATTCTTATGGTATGCTTATATACTATGTGATGAATGCATGTATGGTGATGGTTTGCTTGATCTTGGTTCATGAAATAGTTGGGAAATGGTAAATCTTGAATAAAATTTATGGTATATGTGTTAGTTGATAATTGTGATATATGCATTTATTGGTTTAAGTTGTTTCATTGATATGGTAAGCTTTGAATATAGATATAGGTAATTGTATGTTTGAGATATACATATACGGTCAACTTTGGTAAAAGATAGGCATGTTTTAGGTTGACAGAAAGGTATGGTTTGGAAAACACTTATGGTAAAATGCACATTGGTGTTTTTATATATATATTCTAGTATTAATGGTTATGTTGTGTAATTTGTGGCATATTTTATTTGATTTGAATAGGTTGTGAATAATGATTTAATGGTTGCTTGTAGAGTAAAAGAACTTAAGGTTTTGTAACTTGTTTGAAAAGGCACTTATAAGTACACACGATCTATAACATGGTTTGACACACAGTCACGTGCCTTACATGGGCATTTGCCACAGCCGTGTGGTCTGTATAATTTAGGTGACAATTAGTTCACACGACCATAGTTAGTTACACGACTTGGCGACACGGCCGTGTGACCTTGAAGTACAAGGTATCAATCTGTTACACGGTTTGGGGACACAACTATATGGTTTAGCTCCAAATGGCCGTGTGACCCCTGTTTTATATTTTTACCATACTTTTCAGAAATGTTTCAAATTAGTCATTGTTTTGTTTTGAATTGTTTTAGAGCTTCCATAAGCTCGATTAAGCCTCATAATGTATGAAGAAAATGTTTTTACTATATGATTGATGATTAAAGTTTGTTTAAAGAAATTGGAATTGATATGGCATGATTTTGTTATGTTGTGTGCGGTAGCATCCCGTAAACTTAATCCGATGTCAGAGACGGGTGAAGGGTGTTACAAAGAAAGGGGTCCATGAACAGTCCATGCAAAGCATGCAAGTGTTACGTAAAGTTAATGCACGTGAACAGTACTTAGATGAATGGGCATCCGCGAGATTAGTGCTTAACAGTGAAAAGTATCCGCATGTGAACTAACCTTGGTTGTGTTGTGAAATTATTTGTGTTTTGTGATCAGGCATAACTAATATTTGCATGAAAATTAATTATTCGTGACTGCATTTTACAGCAGATAGTATCCGCCAATGAACCCTAATTGTTTGGTGTTATGAATCCGCCAACGTATCGTACGCAACTATATTGGGTATCTGTGGTAATTATTGGTATTACTAAGTGTTGTAAAAGCCTGGCTTAATTTTACTTCTTGAGAACCTTGTTCGAAAGTATATTATTTATCGTTGGAACTCACTAAGTTCGTTATGAACTTACCTAGTTTCCCCTACCATTTTAGGATTTGTTGAAAAAGTGGACTTTTGAAGGGACTTAGCCTGCTAACAAATTCTTTTGTGAGCCATTCATTGTTCTGTTGTAACATGTATATCAAATCGAGGTGGCATGCGGTTTAAGTATCTTGAAATGGAATTATGTAAATGCGGATTTGAATTTCTTCTATATACTTATTTGTATATAATGAATGATGGCACTTTGTCAGTCTATTAACCTTTATGTTATACAAATTAAGGCTTACTCTTATTTTCCCTTAATTTGTGTATTAATTCTTTTAATCCATTGTATGACATTTGGAACATATATTTTTATTTTCTTCTGGTCTTGTTTTAAAACTAATATTTCGCTAAACATCATTTTAAAATTGTTTTATTAAAATCATATTGATTGCCTTAGCTACTAAAACCAAAGTTTTTTTCATTACGAAATATTTTTTGCTTTTCTAGTAACACCACCGTTCGTCGGTCAAACAGTTGAATTGGGGTTTTACAGTTGTTTATATTAGTATATGTTTAACGGTTACAATTTTTTTACATAAAAGAAATAGTTAGAACTTTTTAATTTATGCCAAACTTGACATGCATGATCTACATAAATGAAGAATAAAATATGAGATAAAATATTAATCGTATAAAAAGTTATGGAAGGGTGTAAAACCACTTAAGTTATACATTGATGCAAATGGATCTCTCTCTCTCTCTCT
>CM025144.1:19696810-19716881 GCA_013467495.1 Gossypium gossypioides | reverse complement strand
GAGGAGGGCTCACGAGCCTAGCTCGCATGTCCCTAGGTGTTCACAGGCAAAGGTTGTGAAGTCAAGCGAGTGGACCAATGAACACGTGTTAAGTCTAGAACAACATACTTGTTGGCATGCATGAAGCCTACCTAGGACGTCCCTTCGATGAAAAGTAACAATGTCTTATAAATACCTGATTCTCCCCACCTTTAAGACACACAACAAAACACTCAACAATTTGGTGCAGTGAACGTGGACAGACTTTCGATCATCTGATTTTCTTTCAGTTGAAAAACCAAAATGTCTCACCCAAATGAAAATTCCCCTATTAACTTTTCATCTAAACAAGCTGGTGCTTCGGGTTCAAGTGGTCAACCCATCAAGGAAAAATTGTTTATCATTTAGTTTGCTGACTGGCCAAAAAATTTGGGTAACGTAACTCACGCTGGAGCTTCGAACACATTTGACTTAAACTTTCCTTCTAGGGACTAGAAGCATCACAACAATAGTTCTTGGCTGTTCAAGAACAGATGAGGTTGATAAATGATCAAATGGCCCTACAAAATGTCAGCTTTAAGTGAAAATAAACATTTCATCAGGAACTCTTGAAGCAGAATGAGAAGCTCAGGAGAAAGGTACAACCTGACAACTCCGATTTTCATGACAATGTAGCTATGGAAGAGGAAGGGTCAGGCGTGCATGCAAAAGAATGGCAGAGTGAGATGGATGCATTGCGACGAGATGTGATTCCTGAAGGACATATTTGAAAGAAGGAGGGTTCTGTGAGCTCATCTCACGCAGTATAATGACTACACGAATGTGTTGGGAGCTTCAGATCCCGCAAAGTGTAAGGCTTTCTCCACGATGCTCAAGGGGAGCGCAAGGGTTTGGTACTTGTCTCCCCCATCGATTTATTCAAAGTTTTTCTTAGTTGGGTCAAATGTTTTTGGGACAGTTTAGAGCACATAGAATAGTTATGAGCACTCCCATGGGTTTAATGTCTATAAAGCAGAGGGAGAATAGTCTTTACAAGACTATGTAAAACGTTTCCATGTGACAACACTGAACACAAATGGTGAGTACAAAATGAGCAATTACAATACTCCTTTGTACAAAAGGGCCCACAAGTTCGCAGAAGCAGAGGAGATAAAAAGAGCAGCACGCGGCAAGTTCCAGAGGGAATATAGACAGTTCAGAAGTAGAGATGGGGCTTGCAAAAAACAAGGGCCACCTCATCAGTGAGAGACAATAGAGAGCAAAATCACAAAATGAGTCACCTAGGGCATCTCAAAGGGCCTAACTAGAGCACACGAGTTGGTACATCCCCCAGGGTAAGTTTGAAGCTTATACTCCCCTGAATTTTACCCGTACTTATATTCTGAATCAGGTGAAAAGCTTAGGTATCCTGCCTACCCCATCCTCTATGAGGCACAGTACAAGACAGTTAGAGTTGAAAGACAGATTGTGTTTTCCATAATGATGGGGGACACAAGATTGAAGATTGTTTTTCTTTAAAAGAACTTATTGAAGAAGTAGTAAGAAATGGCGAGCTCGTCGAATTTGCGGCTCAAAGTACCACCCAGCAAGGCCAAAGCCCATGTACTGAGGCCAAGGGAAATTAGGAGGTAAGAGGTACAGTACATGTAATTGTAGGCACATATGTGGATTAGGTGACCGCCAATACAAAAATAAAGGCTCACATGAGGAGTGTAATGTTAGCTAATGTACCCAAAAGGTTGTGTCAGCAAGGGAAGTGGAATGTTAAATTTAGTAACGAGGATGAAGAGTTGGTGTGTGATGAAGAAAGAAATGATCCAATAGTTGTTTCTGCGACAATTGCTAGTTTTGAGGTCAAGAGAATACTCTTGGACAGTGTAAGTGCAGTTGATGTTTTAACTTGGGAAGCTTATAAAAAAAATGGAATTGAAAGAGAAGACTTTGCCCAAAGCTAGCTCATTGTATAGTTTTACAAACCATCCTGTTGAGGTTAAGGGATGTATCACTCTTTCTGTAACATTGGGTGACGGCGAGCACACAACTTAGTATGTGTGGTTCTTTGTAGTTGATCATCCAATGGCATACAACACCATCTTTAGCCATTCGATAATGAGAATGGCCAGAATGGTGATTGCTACCTTTCGTATGAAAATTAAGTTTCCCAAGAGAATAGAAAATAGTTTTATGCAATCCGACCAACGAACTACCAGGTAGTGCCATATGTTTTCCGTAAAGCAAGCACGAGAATGTGTTCAAGGGGAATAGAGTTTACGATAGGCAGGGTTAAATGGTCAGGTCTTAGACTCGAATATCCTAGATGCAAGAGATGAGGAGAGAAGCAAAAAGCCTAAAGTAGTAGAGGATACAGAGACTTTGCATCTATTTTACGATGACGAAGGAAGAACAATAAATGTTTCATCAACGCTAGCACCCAAGGAGAAAGAGAGTTTGGTCTAATGTCTAAGGGCGAACTCTAATGTCTTCGCGTAGTCAGCAGCGGATATGCCAAGGGTATATCCACAGGTAATTGTTCATAAACTGAATGTGCTCCTTGAGGTAAAACCAGTTAAGCAAAAGAACAGGAGGTTTGCACCTCAAGTAGTAGAGGCAGTGAGACAAGAGTTGGCCAAATTATTTTTGGTAGGGTTCATCAGAGAGATTAAGTACCCGAACTGGGTTTCAAATTTCGTCATGTTAAAGAAAGCCAGCGAAAAGTGGAGGATGTGCATTGATTTCACCAACCTTAATTAGGCATCCCCCAAGGATAGCTTCCTTTTACCATCGATTGATCGCTTAGTTGATGCATCTTCAGGTCACAAGTTCATGAGCTTTATAGACACTTTTTCAAGGTAAAATTAGATCTGAATGGCCCCTGATGACCAAGATAAAACAACATTTGTCACTGAGGAGGGGTTGTTTTGTTATCGAGTTATGCCTTTTGGTTTAAAAAATGCATATGCTACCTATCAGAGGGTTGTGAATAGAATTTTTAGGGAGCAAATTGGACGTAGCATTGAAGTCTTTGTTGACGACATATTGGTAAAGTGCACAACTATGAAGGAACATGTGCAGAATTTCTCAGAAGTGTTCGTTGTTTTGAGGGCTCACAGTATGAAGTTGAACCCAGAGAAGTGCACTTTCAGTGTGAGAGCTGGCAAATTATTTTGTTTTCTAATTTTCAAGAGGGGAACCTAGAGAAAATTTGTACTATCTTAGATATGCCTCCTTCGGAAACAATTAAAGATATTCAGCGCCTAAGTGACAGTTAGCAGGTTCATTTCCAAAATGGTAGATAAGTGTTTACCCTTTTTCAAAACTTTGAGGACTTCTTTCTCATGGACCGAAGAGTGCTAGGGAACTTTTGAAAAACTCAAATTGCATCTTACCTCCCCTCTACTGTTGATGTCACCAAGCACGAAAGAGACTTTATTTGTTTATCTGACGACCTCAAATGAGACTATGGCCGTAGTTTTGGTTAAGGCAAAGGGGACCCGCCAATTTTGAGTTTATTATGTGAGTAAAGTGTTGCACGGTGGAGAACAGAGGTATAAGAAGATAGAAAAGCTTATTTTTGCTTTCATTATGGCAGCTCACAAGTTGTGACCCTATTTCCAAGCTCATCCCATCACAGTTATGACAAGCCAGCCCATTAAAGATGTATTGTCTAAAGCAAACACCTCTGGGAGAATAACGAAGTGGAGCATCGAATTGGGTGAATTTGACATAGAGTATGCCCCCAAAACAGCGATAAAAAACCATATTTTAGTAGACTTTATTATAGAGTGCTCTTTTCAGCAAACAGCTGACCTCGCAAGTGTCTTTTTATATTCATTGTGTTGGACATAGTAGTTATTCCACCATAGGGGGAAGCGAGCTTAGTTAAGTAACCGAGGAGATGGACAGTCTATGTTGCTGATTCCATGGAGAAAACAATATTTGGGGTAGGAGTTATATTAATTGATCTTGAAAAAAATGAGTGGCAGTATGAGCTATCTTTTGGTTTCCAATCATCCAACAACTCTGTGGAGTATGAGGCTTTGATATCTGGATTGTAGTTGGCTCGCCAACTTGGAGCAAGCGGCCTCATTGTTTACATTGATTCCCAAATGGTGGAAAAACAGATGAACAAAGAGTATGAGGTAAAAGAAAAAATATTGAAGAAATACCATGCCATGGCAGCTCAATTTCTCACTGAGTTTGGCGAAGTACACATTCAATAGTTGCTCAAGAATGACAATACACATGCAAACGATCTCTCGAGGTTTTCATCCCTCGTTAATGAACAAAATGGGAAGATCTTGTTGGAGCATAGAGAGATCCCAAGTTATGGTATGGCGCTATTGTATAGTCTAAGCCAGGAAGAAACTTGGATGAATCCAATCATGCATGCACTACAAGGAAATGACACTCAATTGGACAAAAGAGAGTTTGACAAACTTCGACGCAAAGCAACGAGGTATGTTACTACCAATCATATCTCAAATGTAGTCTAAGCAATACATTATCTATTAATTATTTAAATCTCAAGCTACTAAAGTGGTTTGTTAATTATAATTGTTAGATATACCCTCTTAAAGGGTGTACTCTATAGAAAAGGTATTCTCAACCATTATTGCGATGCTTGTCACCTACCGAAGCTGAATATGTAATGCACGAGATACACGAAGGAATTTGCGATGATCATTTGGGAGGCAACCTCCTTGCACAGAAGGTGTTTAGACAAGGGTATTACTTGCTTACTATACAAAAGGATGAACACCATATGGTATGTACCTATGACTCCTGCCAAAGGCATGCTTAGATACAGTGACAACTAGCAAAGCTTTTGCAGGTTATGTCGAGCCCTTGGTCGTTTGCAATCTGGGGAATTGATATCCTTGGCCCATTCCCAATAGCTACAGCTTAGAAAAAGTACATAGTAGTAGCTATAAACTACTTCATTAAATGGATAGAAGCAGAAGCCTTAATGACTATTACAGAAAAATAGATGGATTTTTTTTCTCTGGAAGTCAATTGTGTACAAGTTTGACATTCCGTGATTGAACATAATAGATAACGACACAAGATTTCAGGGAAAATTTAAGAATTTCTACAAAGACCTACATATTGCTTTAGTACAGAGTTTTGTTAAATCGCCACAAACAAATGGCCAAGTTGAAGCAATAAATAAAAAGATTTTCACACCTTTAAAAAAGAAGGTTGACGATGTCAAGAGCGCATGGTTGAAGGAGCTACCGAGGATCCTATGGGGTCTGCGAACTACACCTCATACTGTAATGGGAGAAATAGTGTTCTCACTTGTTCATGGCATGAAGGCAATTATTCCTATTGAAATAAGCCTTCAATCACACAGGACAACTCGCTTCAACGAAACTGCTAACCAAGAGGTGATGAGAGCTAATTTATGCTCACAACCTTTATTTATTTGAGTTAGCTGAGTTAAGTTCGCAACTCTGAAATAGCTCGTGGACCTATGTTCCCAGCTGATAAACTTCAACACAGCTCGCAGACCTACACTCCCAGCTAATGTTTAAAGGTTACTTGAGTTTATTTGAGTTAGTTGAGTTAAGCTCGCAACTCTGAAACAGCTCACGGACCTACGCTCTCAGCTGATGTTTAAAGGTTAGTTGAGTTATGCTCATAGCCTTCATTTATTTGAGTTAGCTGAGTTAAGCTCACAACTCTGAAACAGCTCAGGAACCTACGCTCTCAACTAATAAACTTTAACATAGCTCGCGGACCTATGCTCCTAGCTGATAAACTTCGACACAGCTCCCGGACCTACGCTCCCAGTTGATGTTTAAAGGTTAGCTAAGTTATGCTCACAGCCTTCATTTATTTGAGTAAGTAGAGTTAAGCTAGCAACTCAGAAACAACTTGCGAACCTACACTCCCAACCAATGTTTAAAGGTTAATTGAGTTAAGCTACCAACCCAAGTTACTTAAGACTATTTGAGTCAGAATTGCTTAAAAATTGAATAAATAAAGCCATTGGGCTACACTAAGTCTATTGAAAGCTTATGAGAGCGTATTTAAAAATTTGGCTAGGTCTAATCCTTTGTTATTAACAATATCGTTGTGCAACAAGATATATGGCGTTTGCAAAAGGATATGATGGCATAAAATTAACAAGTAAACTTAATTTTTATTCAAAGATCAAAGTTCTCATTTCACATTTGAAAAAAATAAGTACAACAACACACAAATTAGGGCATATCACTAGCCCCATTAGGGTTGCTTGAGGCTTCGTTCTCTCTCAGGCTTCATTCACCAGCTTTATGTTGTCATATTCGTTGGCAGGGGCAACACTAGTTTCAGTTGGATTTTGTCCAAGTAAAAATCTTTAGAATTACTCCATTTGGACACGAACTCTTCCCATGTAGCTCTAGAAGGGAAGTGAACATCAAATCCCAATTGATCACAGGCAACATCGCAGAGAGCACTGAAATCATCTCTGTGTGCATCAAAAGGGCCACTAGCAACTTGAGCATGCAACAAGATATTGGCATTGAGATTGGGCAAGAAGTTGTTAAAATTTTGAAAAGTTTCCGTCTTAAAATCTTTCAAAGCTTCAGTGTGCCTTTGTTCTAAGCTCACCATTGCAACCTTCTTCTCTTCAGCCATTTTGCTCATAGTGGCCTTATGTTCTTCAACCATCTTCTTCATAGCAGCATTCATGCTCTCTTTTTCTGCTCTTTCAACTATGACCTCCCCAGATAATTGCTCTACCTTTCCCTCAGTGATTACCAAACATTCAACTAAGTCCTTATTCTTCCCCCACAGGTTTTGGTTTTTTTTTCCATTTAGTTTGGAATCAAGCTCGCAGGCTTTCTCTAAAGCTTGTATAGCATTCTAGTAAGAATCATCGAACTCCCTCTTGTTGACTTTAGCTCTGCTTATACCTTCCTTGATACCCAAGGCAAGTATGCTAGCCTCAGCCAAAAGAACTAGTAGGGACAAAGCTAGTTCTTACAGAGAAGGCTTTTTCACACCATTAGACGAACCAACCAAACACATACACTCATTAGCTACTTCTGGCAGGGAGATCTTCAAGTGGTTGGTGACATCGTTGGGACTATAATGCAATTCCCTCGTTCTCATATGCTCATGCCAAGGGAATAGTTCACCAATCTCACCACCTATCGTAATAAATTTTACAGGTCACAAACTACACCATGCTTAATGATAGTACCAAAAAATCCTTCATTTGAAGGCTTATCTATGGTTGGGGATAAGAAGAAGGATAAATAGGGGATGAGTTAGTAGGAATAACAAGTGATGAAATTATATAGACAACAACAGGTGAGGTTGCATGAGTAACAGAAGTTGAGTTCGCAACAGGGGAAATAGGAGCGGCAACCACAATAGTAGGAGATCCAGCATGGTCTATCCTCTTTTTTCGATGCTATTCTAATATTGCAATGTATTCCCCTTCCTTGTTTCTTAGCACAACATTAATAACCCCCATGTTAGTACTGCGCTTCTTGGGCATATCCAGCATAGAAGCTTGTACGTCCATGTATTCGTCGATTTCGCATGACAAACTAGTAGACTCTTCAAAATTGTCTTCAGTGTCACTAATCTATCAAAATTTGGTGTAGTAGATTAAACTAGTTTTTACATTTAATGAGCTTGAATACAAACATTTTCGTTATGTTTTAATTCAGTTTCTTTAGTTTCAATAAAATGTGCACATTGAGTATTTTATTAACCTTAAGGGCTGAATGAGGCCTACGAGAGAGCTAACTTGCTTTGTAAGTGTGCATGAGACTATTAGAGGGCATATCGGGTTAATATTGGATGCTATGTTGTAGCATGGGGAAGTCAATGTCGCAAGATAGAGAGCAGAATAGAGAAAGTGAGGAACTGCCTTCAAGGTCGCGACACAAGCTAAGGGTGTCACGACATACCCTTGAGGACAGCTACAGAGGAGTAGATTGGCTGCTACGTCGCGACACAAGTCTTTGTGTGTTGGGACATCGACTCTGTGACAGGAGTAAAACATGAAGCAGGGGTGTTTTAGTCTATACAATCGAACTTTAAGCTCGAGAACGTCAACTAACCTAGGGTTGAGGACAACGGACACCTAAAGGCTATAAATAGACTTCTCTGGCACACATTATAGACATCTTTTCATTAGCTTAAATTTTCTCTCTAGGTTTAAGAATTGTTTTCTTTTTTCTTAAGTTTTTGTAGTTTTAGTTATTTGCTTCCTTCAAGAGATCTGATTATAAAGGAGATCAACTTCTGTGGATTCGTGCTTATATTCAATATTAATCAACCTTTTCTTAAAGTCTCTATTTTAATCCATTTCCTATGATTAATTCTTTATTTTCCTTTATGTTGTTTATGAAAGCTATGAGGGATTGATCCTTCTATAGGGGATTAGCGAGTGGAAGCATGATCTATTAATTGTTTTGTAGGGTTACTCAATGGACCAATTGTTTAGGAAAGGAAGAATGTGAAACAAACCCTAGGCCTGGCAACCCCGAGAAGTTATCAAGGTGAGAATTATCCTAAAATTGGTATTTCCCATCCATGAACAACTTGACCCCAAACCAGTCTGGACTGTGAGGTTGAAAGATAAGTAGTTTTTGCTGACTCGTTATGTTAGTGGAAGATTGCGAAATCCTACTAGGGTAGTGGCTAGTTGATTGATGAAGGACACTAGACAACAGTTGATTGGGATTTCTAAAGCGAGCTAATCACCCATCTTTAGATTTGATTCACTTTATTCTTTATATATCTTGAAATTTAATTCTTTTTTTATTTTACTTTATTTAAGAAACCCTAAAATTATCTTTTATTTTACTTCCGTGCTATAACTGACTTTTAAGTATTAATTAAGTCTTTAATTGTTTAGGTTAAGATTGATTTAGTACTCGCCTCCCTTGGGTACGATTCTCAAAGTACTCACCTACTTCATTGTAAAATCTATACTACAACTCGACCCATATACTTGCGAATACCGCCTCATAACTCTCTATTTTATTGTAGTATTCACAGTCTAGACGTTAGTACATCTGGAGGCGGTGAAGTTGTTGGCGTCATTATCGGGGAGGTAACGTCACTAGATTGATTTTAATTTTCGTTCTTAAAAAAATAATTAGGAAATTTCTCAATTATATATATGATTTTATTTTATTTTACTAATCTCTTCCTTTTAGGTTTGGTGTATGACTCGCAGTAGAAGCACACCTATTGTAGTAACCACAGATCTAGAAAGAATAATCTGAAGAAATCACCGACAACAGCAGCAAATACAAGATCCATCACCACCAGTTGCAGTTAAAGTACCATATAATAATCTATTATTTTGCAACGCTGACGGTAATGCGCTAGGAGACCCACCAGCACCACAGTTACCCAAAAATGTGCAGATGGCTCGGAATGGGAGGACTCTAAGGGATTATTCCCTACCAAGCCTAGACATGGTTCAGGAAAGTATAGCAAAGCCAGTGATTACAGCAAAAAATTTCGAGATCAAACCGACAATGATACAAATGATCCAAAATAATCTGCAATTTTAGAGAACTATGACAGAGGACCCTAATAAGCATTTAAATGATTTCTCCAACATTGTGATACTTTTAAGTATAATGGGGTCACTGATTACGCTCTTCGTCTTTGGTTGTTCCCCTTTTCTTTGATTGATAATATCTTTTCTTAGCTGGACTCATAGGCACTAGGATTTATCACGGTGTGGTATGAACTCGCTGGAAAGTTCTTACAAAAGTTCTTTTTGATTAGGAAAGTAGTTTAGCTAAGAATAGAGACTGCCATCTTTAGACAGATGGAGGGAGAAAGTTTCTATGAGGCATGCGAACGCTTCAAAATGTTCGTAACAAGGATTTCCTGAATGGATGTGACTGCAGATATTTTATAACAGGTTGGATGCAAATGCATGATCTGGACTAGACGGAGTAGCAGCAAGAGCCCTTATGAATAGGACGTATGAGGATGCGTACAAAATTATTGAAAATATGGCGTTAAACTCCTATCAGTGGCCAATCGAGCGTTTTACATATGGCCAGAAAATTGCTATGTCAAAGCTATTCAAAAGGATGATAAGTACTAGCAGATAATGGATAGATTAAACTGTATTGAATCTACTTTTACACCATCTATGTATGGATGAGACAAGTCACTCTTCCATTATATCAACAATCCTACCGGGGATGTGAAATACATTAGGAATAGGGGCGAAAACCCTTATTTGAATACATATAATCTTGGTTATAGGGATCACCTGAACTTGAGATGGGGAGGAAACCAAGGAGGACATAACAATTCAAATCAAGTTAAAAATACTAATTACCAACCTACTTATTTACAGAAACCCCAGGACAGAACCAACCCAAGTGACCATACTGCATGTAGTCAACGTCTGGATAGAATTGAGGAAAAGATCCATTCAATGAGAACAAATGTCAAACAAGTGCAATCTGAGTGCACCAATTCAACAACATTGACTAAGCTCGAGGGTTAAATGAGCCAACTGATGAGCATGATGGGTGATATCAAAAGGTAAATTGGCTCAAGCATCCCTAGTTGCATGGAAGATAATCCACAGAGGAAAGGTAAAGAGCACGTGAAAGTTATAGCATTCAGATCGGGCAAGGTACTGAGTAGCCCAGAAATACCTACCCTAGAGGTAACTGATGAACCTCAAGACAATTCCCTAGAATTAGAAGACAAACCTGAACCAAAAGAGAAGAATGCACCAATGGCCAAGGCGGGAAAAGAGGCATTTAAAGATGCCAAAATCACGAAAGACTCATTTCCATGAAGATTAGAAGAAAGACAAAAGCGAGATGATGATGAATTTGTAAGTTTTTTTAATTTGTTTAAAACCTTAAATGTTAACCTACCCTTGATCGAGTTAATTGAGATGGTTCCCAAGTGCCCCAAGTTTTTAAACGAGATGATGGCAAGGCATAAGAAAATCAAGGTAGGAGAACAAGTTAATTTAAGTGCTTCCTGTAATGTAATTATTTCCAGACAAGTACCGTGAAAAGTGAAAGACCTGGGCAATTTTACCATTCCCATAGCAATAAGAAGTATTCACTTTAATAGAGCCCTATGCGATTTAGGAGTTAGTATTAATTTGAAGAAATCACCGACAGTAGCAGCAAATACAAGATCCACCACCACTAGCTGTAGTTAACGTACCACGTAACAATTCATTGTTCCGCGACGCTGACGATAACGCCCTAAGAAACCAAATAGCACCACAGATACCCACAAACATGCAAATGGCTCGAAATGAGAGGACTCAGAAGGATTATGCACTACCAAGCCTAGACATGGTTCAGGATAGTATAGCAAGGCCAACAGTTATAGCCAATAATTTCAAGATCAAACCGGCAATGATACAAATGATCCAAAATAATCTGTAATTTAGTGGCACTATGACAGAAAACCCTAATCAACATTTCAAACAATTTCTCTAACTTTGTGATACTTTTAAGTATAACGGGGTCATTGATAATGCTATTCATCTTTGATTATTCCCCTTTTCTTTGATTGATAATGTCTTTTCTTGGTTGAATGAAAATTTTATTCAAGTAACTCAGAAAATGGTTTTATAAAAGTCCAAGTCTTCGATGTCGAACCTATAAGTACTTCTTCTTTAGCTATATTATTTAGCTAGGAATTTCTACAGTAACTAAAATTGTTGGTTTAGTTAACAATTATGATATGAATTGTCAAAAATAAGATATTTGATGAGAACTCTGAAATAATCTGTAAACTTCTTACATTGTAGATAAGTTAAGATAATGGGTTCGCGCGGTAGTCGTGGACATGGGCGTCGTGGGCGTCGAGGAGGAGCTTGAGCATAGACATCCTCTATGGGCAGTATGCACAATCTGGAGACCAGTGAGACCGTTGGTATTCCTACTGTAGAGACTAGGTCTCAGGCTCTAACAGTCAGGAATAATGTACTGTCCCAAGCTATGCTGCGTATGTTAGAGAGTGTTGCTAGGACCCAATCTAGATCCGAGAGCCAAGGGTCGATTACTGAATGACTTTGGTCAAATGGTGCTATATTGTTTAGGGGTGTTACTGGATTCGCCCCTCCAGTGGCTGAGTACTGCCTAGAGGCCACCAAGCGTATTATGAACGACTGCACTCCTACACAGAAACTAAGGGGTGTCGTATCTCTACTCTGAAATGAGGCTTACCAGTGGTGGTTGACTGTTGAGCAGGGCGCTTAGCCCGAACAGATCACTTGGGATTTGTTCAAGAGTGCATTCTAAAGTAAGTACGTGGGGGCAAGTTATGTAGAGGCTCATAGATGCAAGTTTATGAGTTTAGTTCAGGGTGAGAGGTATGTAGCTTAGTACGAGGTCAAGTTTTTGAGATTCAACACGTATGCTCGTGGGTTGATTCCGAATGACTATGAGAGGTGTATTCGATTCAATGAGGGATTGATATATTATTTGAGAATCCTGATAGCTCCTCAGAGAGAGCAGGTTTTTGTGGCCTTGGTTGACAAGGCGAATATAACAGAGGAGGTGAAGTGCGAGAGGAGAGACCGAGAGAGGTAAAAGTAAGCTTAGGAGGGGTTCGGGTCCATCTAGTTTTTTTCAGCGCCCTAAGAAACGAGATAGACTCTATGGGCCTCTGAGGACTGAGGCACCAGCTGCAGCAACTGAGATTCAGACCTGTAGTGACTGTGGGTGATGCCACCTAGAAAAGTGTTGGAGAAAACTGGGGGCTTGCCCCCAGTGCGGATCGACGGAACATCTTGTTTGGGATTGTCCCCTGTGATCTAATCAGGTGCAAGCTTCTACACAAGCTCTGTCTCCAGGTCATGTTTAGCCACCGAAAGCAGCTCAGCAGCTACCTAAGGGTCGTGGTACTGGCAGGGGTGATAATAGCTCTGGTCGAGGTCAGAGAGCACCGGGCAAAGGTATAGGTCAGACTAGGGCATGACAACTTGCTCTTATGTATACGGTGAGGTGTCGTGAGGATAGAGACGAGGTCGACATTATAACCGACATTATAGATATTTGATCCTGTCACTTATACGTAACTAGCACTATTTTTTTGAAATTGGGTATATCTACTGAGAATACTACTAGAGAAATTTCCATAATTAGTCTCCTAGGTCAGTGGTCAGAGTTGATAAAGTGTATACACGGGTTCCATTAAAGATTCAGGGTGTTGTGTTTCCGGCTAACCTGATGGAGTTATCGTTTGGAGAGTTTGATTTGATTTTGGGAGTAGATTGGCTCACGAAATATCGAGTCAGTTTAAATTGTGCTTCTAAGAGGGTAACTCTGAAATCTAAAGGTGATATTGAAATTATTATGATCGGCGAACGTCGAGATTACCTCTCTAATGTTATCTCTACTCTGGTAGTCGAAAGACTAGTTCGAAAAGGTTGTTAGGCGTATTTGATATTTGTGTCTAACTCTGGTTCTGAAAAACCTTCTGTCACTGATACTTAGACTGTAAAGGATTTTTCAGATGTTTTTCTAGATGAGTTCCTGGGAGTACCTCCGAACAGGGAAGTTGAGTTCGGTATTAAACTGTTATCGAGTACTGTTCTTGTGCCTATTGCTCTTTATCGTATGGCATTGAAGGAGCTTATAGAGCTAAAAGCTCAGCTGCAAGAACTTCTCGACCGAGTGTGTCCTTGTTAGGAGAACCGTTCTATTTGTCAAGAAAAAGAATGGCACGATGAGGATGTGTGTGGATTATCATCAGCTAAATAGTTGACAGTAAATAACAAGTATCCGCTTTTAAGGATCGACGATCTATTCAATAAGTTTCGTGGGACATCTGTTTTCTCTAAAAGTGATATCCGTTTTAGGTACCATTAGCTCAAGGTTAAAGAGACTGATATGTATAAGACCACTTTCAAGACTCGTTATGGGCACTACGAGCTCCTAGTCATGCCCTTCGGTTTGACGACTGCCCCAACTACGTTTATGGATTTGATGAACCATGTATTTTAGCCGTATTTGGATCAGTTTGTTATAGTCTTCATCGATAATATTTTGATTTACTCCAAAACTGAGAGTAAGCATGATGAGCATCTTTGGATAGTTCTGCAAATACTTCATAAGAAACAGTTTTATGCTAAGTTTAGCAAATGTGAGTTTTGGTTGCAAGAGGTTACCTTTCTAGGCATGTCATTTCAACTAAGGGGATTCTAGTAGATCCTAAGAAATCTGAGGCTGTGATCGAGTGGAAACAACTGAAGAATGTGTCTGAGATCTAGAGTTTTACTTGGTTTGGCAAGTTACTACTGGAGGTTTGTTGAGGGGATCTCACTTATCGCAACTCTATTGACTAAGTTGTTTCGTAAAAATGCACCGTTTGTGTGGTCTAATGAGCGACAAGCAAGCTTTGAAAAGCTCAAATCTGTTCTGACTCAGGTACCTATTTTGGTACAGCTTGAATCTAGTAGAGATTTTGTTATCTACATCAATGCTTCTCACATTGGGTTGGGCTACATTTTGATGCAGGATAGTAAGGTTGTGGCTTATGCGTCTCGACAATTTAAGTAACACGAGGGCAACTATCCCATGCATGATCTTGAGTTGGCAGTAGTCATTTTCGCTCTGAAAGTCTAAAGGCACTATCTATATGATGAGAGGTGTATCATCTACACCAATCATAAGATCCTCAAGTATCTACTAACTCAGAAAGAGTTGAACCTTAGGCAACGTTAATGGGTTGAATTGCTTAAGTACTACGATTGTATGATAGAGTATCATCCCGGTAAGGCCAACGTTGTGGTCGATGCTCTTAGTCGTAAAGCAATGACTGATCTGAGAGCGATGTTTGCTCATTTGAGTTGGTTTGATGACGGTAGTTAGTTGGCCAAGTTGCAGTTAAACCGACTTGAGTTGATCAGATTTGAGCTAAACAATTGAATGATGAGTCTCTGGTTTCTTGTTTTCGTCAGATTAAGGATGGCGGGACTTTTGATTTAGGATTTCAGATTAAACAGTGATGGGGTTTTGTGTTTTAGGGGTTGGATCTATGTGCCTAATGATGTTGAGTTAAGGCAATCGATTCTACAGGAAGCGCATAATAGCCCTTATGCTATGCATCCCGATGGAAATAAGATGTATAGAGATCTTCATGAATTATATTGGTGACTCGATTTAAAATGAGAGGTAGCTGCCTTTGTCTCTCATTCCCTAATGTGTCAGAAGGTTAAAGCTATCAGCTACCTTCACGCCTGCTACAACAGGTTAAGATTCCCCTTTAGAAGTGGGAACATGTGACTATGGATTTTTTTAGTAGGTTGCCCTTGACACCGACTAAGAATGATTCGGTTTGGGTGATCGTTGATCAATTAACTAAGTCTGCTCATTTCCTTCCAATCAAGACTGATTATTCGCTTTAGAGATTGGCTAAGTTGTATGTCTCTGATATCGTAAGATCGCATGGAGTGCTGGTTTCAATCATCTCTAACAGATACCCACGTTTTACTTCTTGATTTTGGAAGAAGCTTCATGAGGCCTTGGGCACCCAATTGGATTTTAGTATTGTGTACCATTATCAAATCGATAGACAATCTAAGAGTCATTCAGATTCTAAAGGATATGCTGCGAAATTGTGTAATTGACTTTAGGGGTAGTTGGGAAGATTATCTGCTGCTGACTTAGTTCACGTATAATAATAGTTTTCAGTCTAGCATTCAGATAACACCTTACAAGGTTTTGTATGCTCGTAAGTGTCGTACTCCTTTGTGTTAGGCTAAGTTAGGTAAACGTCGTGTTTTGGTTCCCAAGCTAGTTTTCAAGATGGAAAACACTGTTAAATTGATTCGAGATCATCTTAAGGGAGCTTCCGATAGACAAAAATTGTATACAGACTTAAAAAGGTGTGATATTGAGTATTTTGTGGATGATCAGGTATTTCTGAAAGTTTTTTCGTGGAGAAAGGTACTCTGATTGGGGTGTAAAATCAAGTTGAGCCCAAGGTTCATTGGACCTTATCGTATTCTGAAATGTATTGGACCTGTCACCTATCAGTTAGAGCTACCTCCTGAATTGGATCGAATTCATGATGTGCTCCACATGTCTATGTTGAGACAATATCGGTCTGACCCTTCCCACATCGTCCCTGTGAAGGAGATTGAGGTGAGACCAGATCTGACTTTTGAAGAGGAACCTGTTCAAATTCTGGATCGAGATGTTAAGTTTTTAAAGAGGAAAATCATTCTTTTTGTTAAGATCTTGTGGCGAAATCATGGCACTAAGGAAGCCACGTGAAAACCTGAGGATTCGATTTGTCAGCAATACCCTTACCTATTTGAGTTAGGTAAATTTTGAGGTCGAAATTTCTTTTAGTGGTAGAGAGTTGTAACGCCCCAAAAATTTGAGTGTTGTTTGTAAGGCCCCAAAAAAAATTTTATGCCAATCAGTAAAAGCCTGTTAGTTTTAGTTATTTAAAATCCATGTTCTTTAACCTTTTTTTTCTTTTGTCTTCTTTTATTATTCCTTTTCTTTTCTTTTTCCTTTCTTCTTTCTTCTTTCACCTTTCTTTTCTTTTTCTTTTTACTTGCTTTCGTAAACTATTATCAGGTTTAATTGGGAATTCAACGTTGCTCGTTGCGTCATTTGAAAGGTTGTTGCGTAAGTTATGTCGTTATTCTTTTTTGTTTTCGTAAAATTTCATTATTGTTCTTTGAAATTAAAAATTACTATTGTTTGTTTGAATTTTCGTTAAATGTGCGATTGGGGTTTTGTTAGGAGAAGGTCTTCTGGGAAACATTCCTCCAGCGGTATAAGTTCGAGTAATTGTTATTGATTCGTTGGTAAGCGTTAGTTTGCTATAGGGTTTGAGTCGAATTTTTTGACATGTTGGGTTGATTGTTGTTCTTGTGTGAATTGCTTCGTTTAAGTTATTGATTGAACCTTTGGTTGCCATTTTTAGGTTTTGGAATCACTCATGCTTCTTCCGTATTGAATCAGTATCAGGTGTATAATGAAAACTCAAATTTTTACGATTTGTGAACGTCGTAAAACATGGTTGTCGACGCCACACGACCGTGTGGTAGGCCGTGTCAGCCATACAATCGTGTGTCAGGCCATGTGGTAAGCCATGTGGTAGGCCATGTAACTCACTATTTTAGATTTAGGGTCATACGGGCTAGGGACATAAGCTTGTGTCCAGCTCGTTTAACTCACTATTTTGGATTTAGGGTCATATGAGCTAGGGACATAGGCTTGTCTCTAGCTCGTGTAACTCATTATTTTGTATTTAAAGTCACACGGGCTAGGTACATGGGCTTGTGTCCAGCCCGTGTAATTCACTGTTTTGGATTTAAGGTCACACGGGCTAGGGACATAGGCATGTGTGCAGGCCGTATAACTCATTGTTTTGGATTTAAGGTCACACTAACTAGGGACACGGACGTGTGTCCAAGTCGTGTATGAGAAATTTTGGGTTGTGAGTCATACGGGTATGTGTTTGGCTGTGTGCCAAACCATGTTACTCACTATTTTGAGCCACACAGTAGTGTGCTAGGCCATGTGAACCACACGAGCCAGCCGCCCATGCCGTGTGAATCCACATGGGTGTGTGGGCCAAAAATCAAGATTTTTCCTTAGGGCGTAATCATCGTTTAGATCGAATGTAGGCCTACCGTAGGGTCCGTATGATCTGAATTAGACATTGAAACTGTTATCTAGCAATCTGTTACTGAATAATCTGTTATTCCGGTATATACATTTGTTATGAGATTTGATAAATAAGTGTGATAGCATTACATGAGTATGATCTAAAATTGTATTATTCTATACTTATATCATTGTTAAATCTACATCTATATCGGGGTTGGGACTGTATAAAGAAGGAAGTGTGGCTAGTTTAATAATCTACCAAATCATACGTTTCAAATTCTGGCAACCTCTCGCATTCTGATATGGCAGCTAGGCTGTAATTGTTCTAAAACGTGACATACAGTCACTACGTGGTGTGTAGGGATGGAAGGGTACTTGATGCCCTGTCTGATGTGTTGGGATGGACAAAGCTGGTGTGTAATTGACAAGGGTAGGAATCTGCATTTGTATCTGAGATACTCTGTGTCTGTTTCTATGTTCGATTCTGAGAATTTGATTGATTAAAGACTAGCTAAAATCACATCTATTACATTACTGTTTAATTGAGAACATAATTGCACACTAAGTGTAAACTCATTTAGTTTGTTTGTTTGGATTACAGGTAACCCACAGACTTAGGCGGGTTGATGTGGCAGAAGCTCGGTCAATTCTCTATAGTTATTTTACCGTTTTTATAAACTTATGCTATTGTGTGTTATTTTGGATTACACCTTGAAGGTTTAAATTTCTATGTTTGATTTATCTAATTACATGATTTTCGACTGTTGAATTTTAAGTAGTAAAAGGTTAGTTTATCCTGATATGGATTGATGTAGCCTCCAGACTTGGTCTTAACTTCTAAGCCGGGTATGGGGTGTTACATGTCCACCAAGAGAAACAGCCTCATTAGGTATCTCACATAATTTGACATAAAAATACGAAATAGTTTTATCTTTACTCTTTCTTAAATTTTCAAACTTAGAAATTAAGATTTGCGATTTGGACATTGGAACATTCCCACTCCCTTCATGTTGGTTCTGTAAAATGGTCAATTCTTCTTTTGCTAATTTATAAGTAGAGATAATTTTAAATTGCTTCATGTCAACACCAGTAAAGATAGCATATAGGGCTTTTGAATTAACTAGTGTAGCCCTTCTCTCATAAGTAGTATATTGGTTCTTCCCCTTTACCTTTGTTGTTCCATCAACATTAACAACCTTAGGTTTTGTCCTTCCTTCCCTTAATAGTTGGATATTATAAAAGCTCTCATATGAACTTTCTAGGAAGCATAATTTGAGGATTAAACAAGCAGTGGAGTTCGAGTGATAGAGCTTCCTTCTTTCATGGACTCCATGGTAGCAAACTAAGCTAGGATTATCTTCAAACACCTATTGAAACCTACTTCGATACCAATTGTAAGAACCTCAGTTTGCTCTATGTTCAACTTGTTGTTCAGATAGGTGTTTGGATAGAAGTTCGAACATAACATAGGCAGTAAGTAAATAAAGGAATAAGAGAAATAAACACAAGAGATTTTTTAACGCGACTAAGAAAATAATCTTACTCTATAGAGCCTTGCTTAGTGAATCATTTATTCAACAATTGATCCAACCACCTATTGATTAATGTTTAATCTACCCTTACACAAAAAAGTAATTATAGCTCCAATAGCTAGTCCCAAAACCTCACTTACAAATAGTTCAATGTCTCACAAATAAATCCTATGCAACGATTGCAAAATACAAGTAAAAATAAACAAAAAAAAGATACTAGCAAATGCAACACAAGCACTCTTCAAAATATGCATCTTCACATGCGCGTAGTTGCCTATTTATAGGCCAAATGAAGTAGCTAAATCGATTAGTCCAAGTAAAGATATACACATATTTAAAAATATAATAATCTTGGATAAATAACCTTGAAGACTTTTCCTAAGATAAAGCTTGATAATCCCAAAAATATCAACACATAAATCACTCAAGATAAAGGCTAAAGGATAAGTATAAGCCTTTTCCAATAAGGTAAGTCAATCAAATCTTTCTTAGGTCACCAATTTAGATCATCATGGTTTGAGACAGATTACAACACATCTTCGAGTCCATTTGCTTATTGCAAAATTATATAAGAAGGCCCAAGTAAAAAACGCCAACATCTCACAACATTTAGCCTATCCCAAAAATCTTGTCTAAATAGGTGTTTAAAAAGTTGTTTGAAAAGGTTGTGTTCAAACAAGTGTTTGAACAAGAGTTGAGTCATCCATCTTGGACAACCTTGGTCCTAACAAACATTTTATGCGGTAAAGTCCATACAACATTAAAATCAAAACACCCAAATTTCAAAATAATAAATTACACTTTTGGTAACTTAATCTTTTGAAAATTTCTATTTAGTTCACTTAACTTTGAAAACTTTACAATTTTATCACCAAAAATGATTAATATTTTATTTTGACAATAATAAATTTATTAATTAATTAAAAAATGTTATTGATAAATAACATATTTTTATATTAAAATATA
>CM025144.1:19674310-19690842 GCA_013467495.1 Gossypium gossypioides | reverse complement strand
GAAATTGTAGACCATAAAAATATAATAATAATAATATTTTCCCTCATCGGATTTGTGGTCCCGAAACCACTGTTCCGACTAGACCCAGAATCAGGCTGTTACAAAATCAGAGCCTTAATCGAGTTTACAAAGCTCTTTTGTTGACCTGAGCACGAAATATGACCAAATTGAACTTCCTCCACATCGTGACGTCGCCAAACAGTTTGTCACTTCGTGACCTCAAGCCACTTTATGTTGCGACGTGACTCACTGTCGGCCGACGTTGCGACGATGAAGATTGCTCGTCGGGACTTGGACTCTGTATTTTGTTAAAATTTTGGTCATTTGGTATCTATTTTATGGTTACCTCACAAATTTCACAATTGGTGCATATTTGCCTAACTTTTCCTACATAAAAATGTTCCACATACATGCCAAAACATTGCATTTAACTATTTCCAATCAACCAATCCAATATACTTCAACCTGGCATCAAAACATATCAATTCAACTTGTTCAATTTCAACCTATTCATTCAATGCCATCTCCTTAACCAAGCCAATTCATACTCAAACATACCATTTTAAGTACCATTCACATTTCTCAACTTGTTACCAAAACATACATATGCAATTAGGCTTTAACCTTACCAAAATCAAACATTAAAAAGTGGTTCAAACTAAGACTATCATATTAAGATTCTACAATACATAACACCTATATACATGCCACAAAATCAAGTTTAAACGATTGAAAGACTACCAAATCAATAATGGGATAGTGTGAGCTTCCCGTTCATCCGCTAGACACATTCCACAAGTTGACAATGTACAAGGAAGAAGGGAGGTAACAGAGTAAGCATATTGAATGCTTAGTGAGTTCATAGGCATTAAATAAAAAACTTACCTTGACAAAAAATCACATATAGAAGCTACCAAAATGTTCGCATAGTTTGGCTAAACATAACATATCACTAAAATAAATAAGGCGAGTATTTATCATACCATTAATGTCACTATAGGTAACAAGTTTAAATCTCATTCCAATCGGGAATAATGAAATCACATCTATACTATAAACTTTATTTTCACAACATTGAATAATTCATCATTTGAATACAGAATTCATTCCATGTTATTTAAATTTCTCATTTCTTATAATCGTTATTGCCCTATGAAACCTAGTAAACGGATTCAATTACACAAATATCTTCGATAATATTAATTGCTTGTCCGAGCTGAAAACATATTTGTGACAGTTTATCAGTTCAGACTAAACATTTACAACGACATTAGGTTACAAGTTTAGGCTAAACCTATGTCACATGTATCTTCATGTCACATCCCAAAAATCAGATTAGTAGAATCGAGTTAGAAAATCAAGGGTTAGTGAATCGAAAACTGGGGTTAGGTTAGATAATTAAAATAAATAGGAATAAATAAAACAAAATGTTAAAATAATTAGAATTAAAAATTAAGGTTAGGAAATTAACATTAGGTGACCGAGAATAAATTTCCTTAAAATAGATTTTTTAAAACATGATCAGATTTGAAAATAATTTTAAAAATAAATTTTAATTTAAAACAAAGACTGTTTTGTAAAATGGAAGAAACATGAGGTGACAAAAAGGGCAATTGCACAATTTTTAAAATTTGGTTGGCTCTTTAAAGACCACCCACATCTTTAAATTTCTTCTAAAAACTAAATAGCAAATTGATTTATCCTTTTTGGTTTCCTAGCCATCTAAACACAATTTTCTTCCTCAATTTTAAAGAGAACTCATCTTTTCTCGTTCAATTTCACCATTATTCTCCAACACATTTTTGGCTGAATTAGCTCTATAACTCTTTGTTTTGTCCAAATTGAGGTAACATTCTTACTTTTTATGATTAAACTAATGTGTTGTTATTTCAATTTGATTTTTAATTTATTTAATCAAGATCTCCAAAGATCTAATGAATTTAAATCGATTTTTAGCTTAAAAATGGAAGATCTTGTATTACAAATCTAAGCTTCTATTTTAAAGTGATTTCTAACTCATTTTTATCTAATTAAAAGGTATTTGATCTCAATTTAACAAATCCTTAACCAATTTAAAAAAATTGAATGTTTTCCCTTTTCAAATGATCACATAAGCTTAATTTTTCTAGAAAAATTAGATCCGTGTAATTAGAAAAAAGTGATGGTTTAGATATGTAATTAGATGATATTTAAGATATATGATGTCTACATTTAAGTTTAAAAATGAGATTTGAGTGGTTAAACATATATTTTGGCAAAACTAGCTAAGCTTTCGGTATTGTGAATGAAAGCCTTTGATCTGTGATTTTGGAGTAATTTAATTGTGTTTGTTGTTGTTTGTAATGCCATTTTATTATGTTTAATGTCTAGGAAAGGAACAGTATGTGTGTATTTATGTCTGAAAGCACGAACATGTCTGCCATGAATGAGTCCGATGTGAAGTTCATTGTATTTGTAAGCATTAATGCATTTGTCATGAAGAAGTTTGAAAGGCATAAGTCTGTCAAGTATGAGTCTGCATTATAAGCATGTGTCTGTCTCTAGAGTTGTCTAAAGGGGTCCGTCAGGACTGAAAACATGAATCCTTGAAAGGAAAAGTCCATGGCACTTGAAGACCATATAGTGTAAGACCATGGCTGGGCCATGACATCATATGGAAAATGTAAAGGGTAGTTGGGTGAGTACTAGAAATGAGGGGAAAACCTCATGATGGTGAGTTTAGGCGAATCCCTATTGTGAAAAACACCAATTTTTGTAAAAGTGAGCATTTGTGGTTATCTCTAAAAAGACATCTTTGTGTCTATCTCTAAAAGGACGCCTTTGTGGCTATCTCTGTTAAAGGAAGTCTTTTGTGGCTACTTCTATTAAAAGGAAGTCTTTGTGGCTAATCTCTATTAAAGAAGCCTTTGTGGTGATATCTGTTATAAGGAAGTCTTTGTGTTGATCTTTGTTATAAAGAAGCCTTTGTGACAATCTCTGTTGTAAGGAAGCCTTTGTGGCTATCTCAGTTAAATGAATGCCTTTGTGGCTATCTCAGTTAAATGAATACCTTTATGGCTATCACTGTTAAAAGTGTGCTTGTGTGGAAATCTCTGTTAAAGGAATGCCTTGTGGCAAACTTTGTTAAAAGGACGCCTTCGTGGTAGAATTTGAAGAACAGATCTCATGATGACCATCTGAAGACAACTCCTTTGGGTGGATACTGAATGAATGGAGAACCCCATATAGTTATAAGGATAAATAGAAAAGATAGTGTGTGCCATAGTACGTGATGAGGCAAAGATATGAGTTAAGAGTAAGAATAGAGAATGTACTAAAGTAAGGAATAATGGGAAAATTTTAATATAAGTATTGGCCGCAGTCTACCCCGCCCGTAGATAATGATAAGACTAGTGAGTATGGAATAAGAGTATGGAATAAGTTATTAAGTCGGATAATAAGGTAAGTGAAGAGGTTAAGGATTATGTAAAGATAAGAGTTAAGAAAGGATACAAAAGGTAAAGTGATGTTAAGTATAGTACGCACAAGAGAAGGAAAATGGTTCTGAAGAAAGAAGAAAGATGGTAGTGTAACATTCCAAAAATTGGGTTAGAAGAAATTGAGTTAGTGAAATCAAGAGTGGTTATCTCTCGGTTTTAAGTTAAGATTTTGTAAAGTTTGCAAGCAATTTGATCTAGTTCAGGAGGTAAGTGTTGTGCTTATGTGTGTGAGGTTCTGGGTTCGAATCCTGCCTATTGAATTTTTGCTATTTGATTAAACCCTTGTCTTTGGATATTTAGGTTATAAGTTATTTTCAGTCAATTGATGACAAGAATTAGTCTGCTGGTTCAATGGTTAAGCTTTTGTATTTCCTTTGGTCTTGTGTTCGAATCACTGTGAAAGTAATAGAAATGTTTTTGTTTTTACTGCGTTGTGAGGTAGTTTAGTTTATTTTTTAGTTAATTAAACTTTCCCTAGGAAACTTCCTTAGTGGTTCATGTTTGTTTTTATTTTTTATTTCTGCCCTTCTTCTCTATTTCTTTCTCTTTGTTTTGATTCATTCTCTTCAAATTATCTTTCTTTTTTGCTATCTTGCATTAAATTGATGTTGTACAAGGTCTGACTTCTCCTTCTTGGTTCAATTCGTTTATCGGTAAATTTCAATTTGAGGTTTTGTGTCGAAAGTTCTTTGACGAAGCTTCGATTTTGGGGTGTTGTTTTAGCTATTTGATTGCGAACTAATTGTTTGTTCGGCCAATCGATTATTGTTTTAGGTTTTGGAATCGTCTATGTTGCTTTTGCATTGAAATCGTATCAGGTGTGTAACAAAAACCTGATTTTTCTACGAATTGTAAAAATCGAAAAACATGGTTGTCAACTCCACACAACCATGTGCCTGACTGTGTGGTAGGCCGTATGAGCCACACGGACGTGTATCAGGCTGTGTGGTGGGCTGTGTAGCTCACTGTTTTAGATTTAGGGTCATACAAGCTAGAGACACTGGCATGTGTCCAAGCCGTGTAGCTCACTATTTTAGAATCAGAGGCACACAAGCTAGAGACACGGGTATGTGTCCAGGCCGTGTGAGACATATTTTGGGACTTGGGTCACATGGCCATTTGCCAGGTCATGCAGACCACATGAGCTAGCCCTGTAGGCCGTGTGAAACCACACGGGCGTGTGGGCTTAAAAATTGAATTTTTTCGTAGGTCTGTAAACATTATTCCAATCGAATGTATGCCTTTCGTTGGGCTCATATGGTCTAGTTATGCTGTAAAATTTAATATATGGTAGTTGTTGGTGTATAATCTGATGACTGTACGTATGTCTGATATGAAATAAGTTAAGTAGGTTTGATTTGTTAGCGTATGGTGTGCTTTTATTTGGGATGTGTTTAAGATATATGAATTGTCCATGTATGTTCTATACTCTGTTAATTTTGATGGCACGTTTTTGTGTACCTTGCTGAAAGAGAACATGTGATATTTGAATATGTTAATTCGTTTAATATTGATTCTGATATGTAACCATGCATGTAATTTCATGGCAAATCTGATATGATTCATTGACATTTGAGAAATTTGTTCTGCATAGCGTGGATTATCATGCCTTTTGTTCTGTTATTGTATGATAGCATGTCTTACATGCTCATCACTCTGATTCTAAATATGCATGCCATGATACCTTGCATGGGGTTAGGATAATATGAAAGGAGGAAGTTTCTGGCAGTTTAATGATCTGCATTTTCTGGTGGTTTATCCACAATATTATCTGGCAGCTTCTCTACAATTCTGGTGGCACTGCCCACAATTATCTGTTGGAGTGATTTGGTTGGATGAGTTCTGGGGAAACTCTATTTTGGTGTGTAGCGGAGTTGGGTAGGATGCTTTCTAATAAATCTGCAGTTTGATTTTTTAATAACACTGCATTTGCATAAACATACATCCTCCGTTCGATTATACGATCATTATGAAAATCTCTGTGATACTCTGATTAGTTCCACCATGGTCATATGATGTTATGAAATTCTCTACATTACTCTATTTTGTATATTATGAGTGCTTGATCTCTGTTTGTGTTTTGTTATACAATGAGATTTATAGCTCACCCCTTTGTTTTATCTATATCTATTTAGATAAATGTCCGATTTAGGACTGAATAGCGTGTGGGAGCTTAGATTATTTTCGCACTTAATGTAAATATGGTGAATTTCGAAATTAACTATGTTGATCTTTTGGGTTTGTAATCTGTTCCTGAACTCATTTTGGGTTTTGCTTAATTCGTCGATAATTGACATATTCTAACGCGAGAACTATAAAATCACTTAATGTGATAACTGCAAAATCACTTAACTCGTTAGGAATTTCTTAAGTGTTTTCTGAAAAAGAACAAATAATTTTTTAGTGAATGTTTACGAAAGTCGTATTTGCTACCTACTAACTGAAATTAATTTTCCAAACGAGTTGATGTAATTTCTCCGGATTCGGTCATAACTTCTAGGCCGGGTTTCGGGTGTTACATTTATCCTTAGTAATGTACTAGTGAAAGAAGGTAGAAAGGTCAAGAAACACTTCAAAGATACGCGAAATAATATATGCAATGTAGAATAAATGAAAAAGGTATCTTAAGGTTTAGCTCACTAAGTTCTTACAAACTTACTAAAGTTATTTTTGTTTTTAGGTCTATAAAGGAATGTACGCCAAGAGACGATGCCAAGGCTACGCCAAGGAAGTGGCGCGATGGGCTATTATGCGTACAGAGGAAATCAAGTGGCGTGTCTAAGTCTGCACATAAGTCAATTGAGTAGAATTTCAATATATTTATAGTTAGAGCCTGTGCCTAAATAAATAAGTAGTACTCCATGATGTACACAGTAGACTAAGAGAGAAAGTAGGAAAGTATGATATTTTGTTGATTCGAAATGATAACCATACATTGTATTTTGACAAGAAACTCTATAGTAGTCATAGATAGTAGTTTGTACATAGGCGAAATGTAAATGTATGCCAATAAGAAATTTTGTTACATTTATAAAGACATTTACATGAATAAGAAAGAGGAATTTTTCAGCTACATTTGTAAGAAGGACATAACACTCGAGATTCAGATCCGGTAGATCAGGTCGGGTCAAGGGCGCTACATTACTTCTTTACAAAATGGTCTTATCAATGTCTACAACTCCCAATAAATCTAATTGAGTGTTTCTCTTTCTCTTTTAATGAACCTAGTTCATTTCTGATTAGTTCTTAACCATCTTACTTTGTAACTTAACTGGTACGGGACCATAGTTATGGGGGTACCATACTATCGGAGTAACTCATATCCTAGAATCATGTTACTTAGCCACAATTCTCATTCTTCTAACCTTAGTAATCTAACATGGGACCTTCATTCTCTTCTATTCATTTTGCAGTTCGTCCACACTATAAGCCAAAATGTATTTGGGCGAATACTACTCTGCCAATCGTACTTTTTTAAGACTATGTGCCAAATCTCGTGTCCACCAACGCTGAGGCGTCATAAGCGTGCTCAAGGAACACATATTCTGTGTAGGTTTTCAACACTACACACCCTCAAAACTTTCCCTTGATGTCTTATTTATCATGAATGGTATTCAAACATTAGGGCTTCGTCGAGCGGGATGTTATGGTGGGCACTTCTTGAAACACAAAATGAAAAATAGTAAGTTCAAAAGACACAAGGAGATGACTAAGCAGTTCAGTTTCCCTACGTCTGCAGAGCCTAGCTAAGTGAGAAATATGCACTCTCTTTAAAAATTACAAAGTGAACCTACTCAATCACATACACATTGTGATAATTTTTCACACTATTGTAATTTGAAGACAAAATACTTTCACCACTATGATCACCCCTTTGTGATCGTAGTACATAAAACCACAACAGAAGGTTTTACTGTAATGCCTCAATAATCTTAAGTTGGATTGGTTAAATTCTGTCATAGTTGAGTGCTTGGTTTGGTGGCTAGAGGTGTAGGGTGTAAGGTGTGGGTTGCAGGTTCGAGTCTTGGTCAAGTCGTTCTGTAGTTTTTGTTAATTGTGGCGTCAGGGGTAGTCTTTGAGTTAAACTCGAAGAGGTGGTTGGATGGAAAGAGTAGTTAGGGGGTAGTGGGTTAATGGTTCGTTAGGATTAGATTTTATTTGTTATATTTGTTATTTGTTTTATTTGAAAAACAAAGAAATAAATTTGATAAACCCAAAATCCCTCCCATTTCCCTCACGTTGCTTTTTATTTCCCATAGTCCTATTTTCTTTTCTTTTTCTTTTTCCATTCTTCGTGTGAGTTTTGAGAAGAAATTGGCAAATTGTCCATTTGAGTACTTGGTCTGTAGTGCCTTGCTTTCTTTAATTTTTGTTATTCAATTCGGTAGGGGGTGTTCGATTGTTTAGTTTTCTACGTGGTTGGTAAAATCGTATCTTTTTTTGAGGGTTATGGAATGGTTCTTCTTAAACTTTCGTTTTTGTTAAGATGTGATGGATAAAGTGTAATCGATTGATTGGCATTTAAGTAGGGTTCACGAGACAGACGATCTACCGGTAAGTTAGGAGTTGTGTGGCACTGTTCGCTCAAGGGTAAGTGTTTCCTATCGATTTGGGGAGTTGTTAATGGTTGAAAATAGGCTGAGTTGATTGTAACGTTTTTGTGAATTGGTTTTGGTATTGATTTAAGTGACTGATTTGGTGAACTAATGGTTGTTTTAAGGTTTTGGATGACTCGTGGGAGTTCTGGCATCAAAATCGCGTCAGGTGTGTAACGAGAAACTCGAAAAATGATGATCGAAAAAAGCTAAAATTAGGGCCTATCGACGTCATACGACCATGTGCCAAGTCATGTGGTAGGTCGTGTGCAACACACGACCGTGTGCGAGGCTGTGTGTGACTCACGACCAAGGCTATTTTACGCTGTGTAGGCCACACGGGCGTGTGTGGGCCGTGTGCTAGGCCATGTGGGCTACATGGGCTAGGTTATTTTGGGCATGTGGGCCTACACCGGTAAGCCACACAAATATGTGGGCCCAAATTTTAGAATTTTTCCCTAAGGTTTTACAGGTCGTCTCGATCGACTGTGGGCTTTCTGTAGGGTCGGTATGTGTGGTATAAACCTTAAATCATGAAATCTGTCACTCTGTTAGATTGGTTTAGACGTAAATAACGTCTATATGAGTATTATGTAATATGGTATGTATGATCTATTCTGTTATGTATAAACATATGTAATATCTGTTATATGAGCATGCATGACATATTAATTCTGGTATCTGTTATTAATGTTTGTATTTGGTTATGGAGCGGGATATGTGTTATGTGGAGGAAGTATTCTATGTGAGGCGATGTCTCACCAATATACTGGCAGTGTTGCTGCAATTATTCTGAAAAGTGTCTTGTAGACACTATGTGGTGTGTAGGGTTGGGTAGGTGTTTTATACTCCACGTGGTGTGTTGGGATGCTCAGAGTTAGTGTATAGAGGATGGGTGTAGGACTATGTATATTTGCATTTGTTTAGGTTTTAGGGTTTAGGGTCGTATGGACATTATGTTATGAATCTGATTCTGTAAAAGATTTATATTTTTATCTGTTTTGTCATGTGATTGAATCTGAATTTATGTTTATGGTGAGTTACGCACTGAGTTTATAAAACTCACATTCTGTTGTTTGTTACTTTCAGGTAATCCTCAGACTTAGGCGGGTCAGTGCGACGGGAGCTCGGATATGCCACGATTGCGTAAAACCTTATGTACATAATTTGCATAATTGAAATTTTGGTTATGAGAGTTTTGTAATTTTGGGACTTTCTATACATTTGGGTTTTTAATTTTGATTTGGATTTTAATTTGGCATATCTTGCGGTGACGTTTGATAAAACGATTTTTGAAAACAACCGATTTTCTGCAATCAACTTTTTTAGTGGAAATAAACTCATATTTTCAAAAAACAATTATTTAAGCACTTTCACTACAAATTATTTGATTTACTTGAAAAGGTAAATAGTTGACGGTTTTAACTGATAAGTATAATAACATGTTTTTTCCTTAAATAAGTGGACTATTTTAGTAACAAAAATATACGATGTTTCCAAAATGATAAGGTTAGATTTATACTTTTTCTTCGTAACATTCCTAGATTCGGCCATAACATCTAGGCAAGGTTTGGGGTGTTACATTTAGAAGTATCAGAGCCATGTTGTAAAACTCGAGCTATGAATTTTAGGTTTACAATTTGTAAAAATTGTATTTTCGAGTAAAGTTTATTTTTGAAATCTGAAAAGTAAGCTTATGATATACTGAGTCTCCGTCGCTGATCCTGTAAGTACTTATAACTTAGAAATACTTTAGTTTAAAAACTCTGAGATGATTAAAATTGCATTGAGTTAGTTAGAGGCTAAAATTTTTGAACTTTCTGAAACTACTTCTGGTGATTATTTAAAGCATAAGAACTGCTAATAAATTTTGAAACTGATTCATAAAACTTCGTAATGTAGATAAAACTTTAAATACGATGAGTACTCGTCGAACGCGTGGTCGTGGTCCTCGTGGGCGCACGAGTGCCATAGAGGGACTCGAGTTGAGTTATCCTCGATAGGCAGTATACCTAATCTAGAAAGGAGTGAGACACCTGCTACACCTACTGCTAAGACTGGGTCTCAAAGCCGCTCAGCTAGGGACGACGCATTGTCCTAAACCATTCTGAGAGTATTGGAGAGGGTCGCTAGACCCCATTCTAGTTTTGAGAGCCGTGGGTCATTAAGTGAACGACTTCGATATAATGGTGTTGAGCTGTTTAGGGGCATCACTGGAGTTGCCTCGACTATGGTCGACTACTAGTTTGAGGCCACCAAGAGGATAATGAATGATATTGACTGCACCCTTAAGCAGAAATTGAAGGGTGCAGTATTTCTACTTCACGATAAGGCATACCAATGGTGGTTAACGGTTGAGGAGGGTACTCAGCCGGATCGGGTTAACTGAGAATATTTTAAGATCACCTTCCAGAGGAACTATGTGGGGAAGAGTTATGTGGATGCTCGTAAACGCGAGTTCATGAGCCTCACTCAGGGGGATAGAACTGTGGCTGAGTATGAGGTCGAATATTTTAGATTGAGTCGCTACGCTCGTGGGATAGTGGTGACCGAGTATGAGAAATGTGTCCATTTTGAGGACGATCTAAGAATAAGAGGGATTCAGAGCCCTTTAGTTCTGTTCAGAGGCCTAAAAAATAGGCCAGATCTAATGGGCCTTCTAGAGTTAGAGTTTCAATTACTCTTACTATGGCTCTGCTATGTAGTAATTATGGTAGACGCCATCTGGACAAGTGTTGGAGGAGGTTAGAAGCGTGTTTGTAATGTGGGTCAATGGAGCACCGTATTAGAGATTGCCCACAACATTCTAATTAGATGCAAGCTCCAGCTTCGAGTTTTGTTCAGCCTCGGAGGGTAGTTCAGCAGCTGCCTAGAGGCCGTGGTCCGGCTAAGGGTGGTAATGGTATGGGTAGAGGACAAAGAGCACCGGGAAAAATTACTAATTAAATTGAGGCGAGGTAGCCTGCATTGGTTTATACTGCTCGACGTCGCGAGGGCAAAGATGTCACTGATGTGATTACAGGTACGTTTTTTTATTTGATGCCCCTTATTTTTCACTGATAGACATAGGGTCAACACACTCCTATGTAGCTAGTTCTGTTTCTGTAAACTTAGGGATTCCTGTTTAGAGCACTTCTGGTGATATTTCTGTACTAAGTCCATTGGGTCAATCTGTTTGGGTGAATAAAGTGTATAGGAATATACCGTTAGAGGTACAAAAGGTTGGGTTTCCGACTAATTTGATGGAACTATTGTTCGAAGAATTTGATATGATTTTGGGAATAGACTGGCTTATGAACTAGCGTATTTGTCTTTTGTAAGTGATTCAGCTTCTTTGGACTCTTTTGTTGGGAACATCTGAACTGTTAAAGAATTTTCAGATGTTTTTCTCGAGGAATTACCGGGTTTGCCTTCGAATCAAAAAGTTAAGTTCGGTATCGAGCTTCTACCAGGTACAGTTCTGGTGTCCATCACTCCTTATCACATGGCACCAAAGGAGCTTATGGAGCTAAAGGCTCAACTTCAGGAACTCTTTGATCGTGGGTTCATCCGTCCTAGTATGTCTTCGTGGGGGGCACCGGTTTCTTTTGTAAAGAAAAAGGATGGTACCATGAGAATGTGTATCAACTATCGTTAGTTGAACAAGTTAATGGTGAAAAACAAGTACCCACTTCCGATGATCGAAAACCTATTTGATCAGTTTCGTGGGGTTTCTGTGTTTTCTAAAATAGATCTCCGTTCTGGGTATCATCAGCTTAAGGTTAAAGAAGTTGATGTTCATAAGATAGCATTTAGAACTCATTATGGGCACTACGAGTTCCTAATTATGCCCTTTGGTCTAATGAATACTCCGACTGTATTCATGGATCTGATGAACTGGGTTTTCCAACCATACTTGAATCAGTTCAGCATAGTCTTTATCGATGACATTTTGGTGCACTTTAAGACCGAAGATGATCATGATGAGTATCTTAGAGTAGTCTTTCAGATACTTCGTGAGAAACGGCTTTACACTAAGTTAAGCAAGTTTGAATTCTGGTTAAGAGAAGTAACTTGTCTGGGGCATGTGGTTTCTACAGAGGGGATCCGAGTTGATCCTAGAAAGATCGAGGCTATACTTGATTGGAAATAGCCTAGGAATGTTTTTGAGATCCATAGTTTTTTAGATTTTGTGGGCTATTATCGGTGGTTTGTCGAGGGTTTCTTGTTAATTGCAGCTCTTTTAACTAAGTTATTGCATAAGAACGCCCCTTTAGTTTTGACTGATGAGCAACAATTGAGCTTTGAGAAGCTCAAATCTATTTTGACTCAGGATCCTATTCTGATACAGCCTGAATCTGGTAAGGAGTTCGTGGTATATAATGATGCGTCGCATGTCGGTTTGGGTTATGTTCTGATGTTAGATGGTAAGGTTGTGGCTTATGCGTCCCAACAGCTTAAGTCGCACAAGAGGAATTATCTAACACACGATCGAGTTTGCTGTTGTTGTTTTTGCCTTAAAGATCTAGAGGCACTATCTGTATGGTGAGAGGTGTATCATCTACACCGATATAAGAGCCTTAAGTACCTCCTTACCCAAAAGAAGTTAAACCTTAGGTAGCGTAGATAGATTGAACTACTCAAAGATTACGACTACAGTATAGAGTATCATCCTGGTAGGGTCAATGTGGTGGTCGNCGCTCTTAGTCGTAAGGTTATGTCTGATTTGAGGGAAATGTTTGCTCACCTAAGTTTGTTTGATGATGGGAGTCTGTTAGCCGAGTTACAAATTAAGCCGACTTGGATAGATCAGATTCGGGATAAACAGTTAGGAGGTGATTCTCTGATTTTTCATTTTCGTCAAGTGGAGGATGGTAGTACTTCAGATTTTGGGTTAAATAGTGACAGGATTCTGTGTTTATAAGGACGGGTTTGTGTGCCTAAAAACTTTGATTTGAGATAGTCTATTCTGAGGGAGGCGCATAGTAACATTTATGTTATACATCCCGGTAGAAATAAGATGTATCGGGATCTTTGTGAGCTATATTGGTGGCCTGGTTTGAACTGTATTGGGTTTAAGGTTGGACTTCTATACTGCGTTCCATCCTTAGACAGATGGTCAATCTGGTAGGGTAATTCAGATACTGGAGGATATGCTTCGAAGTTGTGTGATTGATTTCCGAGGTAGTTGGGAGGATTTTCTGCCATTAATCGAGTTCGCCTACAATAACAGTTTTCAGTCCAGTATTCAAATGGCTCTGTATGGTCGTAAGTGTTGTACTCCTTTGTGTTAGACTGAGTTGGGTGAGCGACGATTTTTGGGTCCTGAATTGGTTTCTAAGACTGAAGATAAAGTTAAACTGATTTAGGATCGTCTTAAGGCAGCTTCTGATAGACAGAAGTCCTATGCAGATCTAAAAAGGAGGAACATTTAGTACTCCGTGGGTGATTTCGTATTCCTTAAAGTATCTCTGTGGAAAAAGGTTCTACGATTTGGACGTAAGGGCAAGTTGAACCCTAGGTTCATTGGGCCGTATCAGATTCTAAAGCGTGTAGGACCAGTTGCTTATCAGTTAGAACTACCTCCAGAGTTAGACCGTAATCATGATGTGTTTCACGTCTCCATATTGAGGTGGTTTCAGTCTGATCTATCTCATGTTGTTTCTATTGAGAAGATTGAGGTTAGACCAGACTTAACTTTTGAGGAGGAGTCAGTTAAGATTCTAGATCGAGAAATTAATTTTTTGAGGAGGAAATTTCTTCCATTAGTGAAGGTTTTGTGGCGGAATCATGGCACTGAGGAAGCAACGTGGGAACCTCATGATGCGTTTCATCAACAGTATCCACATTTGTTTGAATCAGCTAAATTTCGAGGCCGAATTTTCTTAAGTTGGATTGGTTAAATTCTGTCATAGTTGAGTGCTTGGTTTGGTGGCTAGAGGTGTAAGGTGTAAGGTGTGGGTCACAGGTTCAAGTCTTGTTGAAGTCGTTTTGTTGTTTTTGTTAATTATGGCGTCAGGGGTAGTGTTTGAGTTAAACTCTAAAAGGTGGTTGGATGGAGAGAGGAGTTAGGGAGTAGTAGCTTAGTGGTTGGTTAGGATTAGATTTTATTTGTTATTTTTATTATTTATTTTATTTGAAAAAAAAAGAAATAAATCTAGTAAACCCAAAATCTCTTCCCTTTCCCTCACGTTGCTTTTTGTTTCCCATAGTCCTATTTTCTTTTCTTTTTATTTTTCCATTCTTCGCGTGAGTTTTGAGAAGAAATTTGCAAATTTTCCATTTTAGTACTTGGTCTGTAGTGCATTGCTTTCTTTAATTCTTGTTATTCAATTCGGTAGGGGGTGTTCAATTGTTTAGTTTTCTACATGGTTGGTAAGTTTGTCTCCCTTTTTTAGGGTTATAGAATGGTTTTTCTTAAACTTTCGTTTTTGTTAAGATGTAGTGGATAAAGTGTAATCGATTGATTTGCTTTTAGGTGGGGTTCGCGAGACAGACAATCTACCGGCAAGTTAGGAGTTGTGTGGCGCTATTCGCTCAAGGGTAAGTGTCTCCTATCTATTTGAGGAGTTGTTAAGGGTTGAAAATAGGTTGAGTTGATTGTAACGTTTTTGTAAGTCAGTTTTGGTATTGATTTAAGTGACTGATTTGGTAAACTAATGGTCGTTTTTAGGTTCTGGACGACTCGTAGGAGTTTTAGCATCGAAATAGCATCAGGTGTGTAACGAGAAACTCAAAAAATGACGATCGGTAAAAGCTGAAATTAGGGCCTATCGATGCCAGACGGTCGTGTGCTAGGCCGTGTGTGAGACCGTGTGTGACATACGACCAAGGCCATTTTGGGCGTATGGGCCCACAAATTTCAGAATTTTTTCCTAGGGTTGTACATGTTGTCTCGATTGACTGTGGGCTTTCTGTGGGGGTCGGTATGTGTGGTATAAACATTAAAGCATGAAATTTGTCACTCTATTAGATTGATTTCGACGTAAATAACGTCTATATGAGTATTATGTAATACGGTATGTATGATCTGTTCTGTTATGTATAAGCATGTGTAATATTTGTTATATGAGCATGCAAAACATATTAATTCTGGTATCTATTATTACTGTCTGTATTTGGTTATGGGGCGAGATATGTGTTATGTAGAGGAAGTATTTTGTGTGAGGCAATGTCTCGCCAATATACTGGCAGCACTACTAATTATTCTGAAATGTGTCGTATGGACATTATGTGGTGTGTAGGGCTGGGTGGGTGTTTTATACCCCACGTGGTGTGTTGGGTTGGTCGGAGTTGGTGTGTAGAGGATGGGGGTAGGACTATGCATATTTGTATCTGTTTAATTATGTTATGAATCTGATTCTGTAAAAGATTGATATCTGTATCTGTTCTGTCATGTGATTGAATTTGAATTTATGTTTCTGTTAAGTTATGCACTGAGTTTATAAAACTCACCTTCTGTTGTCTGTTACTTTCAGGTAATCCTCAGACTTAGGCGGGTCGGTGCGACAGGAGCTCAGGTATGCCACAATTGCGTAAAACATTATTTACATAATTTGCTTAATTGAAATTTTGGTTATGAGAGTTTTGTAATTTTAGGACTTTCTTGTCATTTGGGTTTTTAATTTTGATTTGGATTTTAATTTGGGATATCTTGCGATGACGTTTGATAAAACGATTTTTGAAAACAACTGATTTTCTACAATCAACTTTTTTAGAGGAAATAAACTCAGATTTTCAAAATACAACGATTTAAGCACTTCCGCTGGAAATTATTTGATTTACTTGAAAAGATAAACAGTTGAAGGTTTTAACTGATAAGTATAACAACGTGTTTTTTTTCCTTAAATAAGTGGACTCTTTTAGTAACAAAAATATATGATGTTTACAAAATGATAAGGTCGGATTTATACTTTTTCTTTTGGTGTAATTTATAATGGTTCTGTTAAATTGTAACAAAATTGTCCTATTTTACAAAAAATAAAAAGTTGAGGGCTAATTAAAGAAAAAAAAAAAGAGTAGAGTCAAATAGCTGAAAGTTGTATATACTACAAGTAAAATTTGTGATTATACTTAGTTTTTAAATAGAGTTAACGGGAAAAGTAATCTAAAATATTAAGGATAAGGAATTCGAACAAAAAGGGAGCGGTTTTCAACAAATAAAAATGAGTTTTGATAGGGATAATCCTTTTACCATTTTTGACACATATTGCCGGATTGTATTCGTGATTGATGTTGGTTAATAAAAATTTTTGAGATATACGAAAAAAAGAAAACTAAAGTAAATTCATATCATCCATTAGTATACACTATTCTTCAAAAATCAGGACCTTTGAAGTTTTTTTTAGGTGTATCATCTTCTTTAACAAATTCAGTTTTCTTTTTAATTTTATTGATAAAACCAAAACACTTGGACTTAAATCAATCGATTTTTGTAATTAATTTTAAAAAGATATTTAACAAAAGGTAATTAGTATTC
>CM025144.1:19660643-19673002 GCA_013467495.1 Gossypium gossypioides | reverse complement strand
TTCAGACTTTCTTTTGTGACTTTTAAAATAGGCCGAGTAGACAGATCCAATGAACTCCATATCAATTAATAGGAATTTCATTAATTGGGAAAACTAAATTGGGAGATTCAGAATCAAAATTCAACGATTTTAGTGAAGAAAATGATGGGTCGGACTCTCCACCATGGCAAGGTACTTTTTTATTATTATCAATAGTCAATATACATCTTCAAACACACATGATACATGCATGCATGCATGTCCACACCTATGCATCCTAAGTGAGATCTGTAAATGGGAAAGGACACCTACACGTAGATATTGACATGATTGTCATCATGAACTTTTTCAAATAAAATTTTAAAAATTATAATTTACTTCATATATCTAAAAATCATTTATCGTACTTTTATTTTTAAGAATTTAATTTTTTTATTTTCGAAATTTAAAAATTTAAGTTAATTTGTTAAATTTATTAGTGTGACATTTTAAAATTAACAAAAAGAAAAACTTTCTTGATATCCATGTAACAAAAATAAATAACATTGTAAAGGATCTGAATTTAACAAAAAATTTTAACAATGTTAAAAATTCTTAAAAATTCACATAATCATTTTAATTAGAATAAAATATTTAGACTACCTAATGACATTATAAAAGTTGAGGTACCAAATTATATCAAAATTAAAGTATATAGATCAAATCTCAAATTTAAACCAATTATAGAGATCAAATTGAAATTTAACAATTCTTATTCTCTAAAAGAAGTAGAGGGATTGGAACTAAAATTTACCCATTATGCTTTCATGTACAAAAGAAGCAGAGAAAACAATAGACAGGTGTACATTGTGAAAGGCCTTAGGGCCTTTTATATATACTAGTATAGATATAATCCTGTCTAACAAAATTAATAATTCGAGATAAAATTTTGTCTAAACCAAAATTTATTAATAATAAAATGAAGCAAAGTTAGCAAAAACATAATGAGCCAAAGAGCTTACAGCTCAATATTTAACACTAAAATTACAACAAAACAACACCTAAACAAACCTCTTAACAACATATAAAAAGGATAAAGTAATATTGTCAAAGAATCCAAATTCGACATTATCAAACTTACATTGCTCAGCACTTATCCTATAAATAGGCGGACTGCAAAAAATTGACAGACCAAGATCAAGCCTCCACTTAATATGCCTAGAAAGAATTTCAACCAAACAGACAACAAAATGCCAATATCTAGGGTAAAAGCATTCCGTACTCATTGAATAAAAGGATACTTTTACAAAGAAAATATCATTATAAAAAATTTGTGAAATAACAAATTCATTGTTGAGAATTAAATTGCTTAAGTGAAGTGGTGCCTAAGGGAATAGGCACCCCTTTAACAATCAAATGAAAATAGTAAAGAAACATAAAACAAGAAGGTTGTTTACGCAATTCGGTTTCTCTACATCTACGAAGTCTAGCTTAGTAAGCAATATACACTCTCTTCAACAATTACAAAGTGAACCTACTCAATCACACACCCTGTGATAATTTCCTTCACCCTTGTATTTTGAAGATGATAAATCTAAAATATAGAGTTATATACGGTACTTTTTAACTAGTAATTCATACAAATTCTAAGTAATTGACAATAAAATTTGTAGTTTTTATTACAAATTTTACAAGTTGAGTAAAGTTAAGGAACTTAACCACATGCTAATTTTACATATTTTTGCAAATTTGAAGTAGTTCTGTGCACTAGAAGGAAATTAGGGCTTGAAGCTTACCTGTTGAGGCTCAATGTTGTAGCATTTTCACAGCAAAGGGACTTATGTGTTGGGCCGATAAATTACCAGCTTAGGACGGCCCAAATAAAGATGATTGGACTTCTAATTACATCTTAACCCAGTTCTTATTTGGGTCACTGAAGCTGGATAGCTTGCCACGAAAAATTGGGCCCAAACTGTCCACTACTGGAGGAAAGAACCTAGACCATTCACAAGGAGGCCTAAATCGTCCATTCAAGGGCAAAATTGTCCCAAGATCGTTTCTCCTCCTTTTTTCTTGAATCAAGGAACCTCCAAGAGAGAATATGCGGGACAACAACCACTAGTGGAGAGAATCAAGGGACGACATCTTCCTCCTCCAAAAATAACAAATTCAACCCTTTCTTTTCCACTACTCAAGGGCTGGTAACAAAAAGTAGATTTTCAAGGGATTCCCATACTATTTTTAGCATGAGACGTTAGGCGCATCTCCACTATAAATAGGGCTTCATATCCGCCATCCCTCAATCATTCAAGAATCCCTCTTCTATCATTTCATCCTCTCATATCTCATTTTCATTTATGCATTCTCTCTACATTTAAGAGAAAGTTGAGTGAGAAATTCTAGAGTGTTAAAGCTCTCAAGGTCGACCACCTAAGGAGTAAATTTGCAAAGGAGCAAAGGAGAAGAAAGAAGGAAACAACCACGAGCAGTATTACAAAGAACCACCAGATTCTATTTGGAGTTTTTTCTTCCATTTAATCTTTATTTTTGTTCTAAGTTGGAAGACATGCTTATAATTTATTCGATTGATTTTATTTAATAATGATGACTTAGTTTTGTTTATGCTAGAATGATGGCGAATTCTTGAATTATGTTGTTCATAATATTTTTATAATGTTTTGTACCTCAATTATTTATTCATTCAAATAAAATCATAGACATGTTGCTCATGCATAATAAATGTCTGACTGCATCTAAACTAGTTATTTAATTAGAATCGGATGGTAATTAGTAAACACAATATGTTAAAAAGGAAAGTAGATTAATTTAGGATATGTTAGTTGTAAGATTATTGTAATTATAGAATAATTAACTTGTATAAATTAGGAAATGATTAAATTACTCCTAGATTGTTGGGCTGCTATTACCTATATATAGGTGTTGTATCATAATTGTAAAGATATAAGAAATAATATTCTTTTCTTATTTCCCATCTAGTTTCTATTTGGTATCAACGCTGGAAATTTTTTCCTAGCTCCTATAGAAACCCTAAAAATATTTTCAACCGATCTTAACCATGTTAAAAACTTCATCAAACTCTACTTTCTCATCTGCCCAACCAAAATCTATTAGAAATCATGTTTTCAACTCTGAATCGCATTCTATTCAAATCACCAATATCAAATTAAATGGTGATTTTTTTGCGTTGGTTTCAATTCGTCCGAATGTATATCTGAGGGCAAGGAAAGATTGGCTACCTGATAGGAGATAAGGAAGCAAAGTAGGACCCTTCTTATGCTTTTTGGGATGCTGGAAATTTTATGGTTATGACATAGCTTATAAATTCCATTGAGGAATATACCAGTTCCAACTATATGTGTTATTCTACAGCCAAAGAACTCTAGGATAATGTTAATAAGATGTATTCTAATTTGGGAAATCAGTCCTAAATTTATGAGTTAACTATAAAACTTGGAGAGATTCGTCAAGGAGAGGACAACGTCACCAAGTATTTCAATTCATTGAAAAGATTATGGCAAGATTTGGATTTGTTTAATGATTATGAATGTAAGTCTCTAGAAGATTGCAAAAACTATAAAAAGATTGCAGAAGATCATTGCATTTACAAATTTTTGGCTGGATTAAATGTTGAATTTGATAAAGTAAGGGGAGAATTATAGGTCGGCCTCTACCTCCCATTCGTGAAGTATTTGCAAAAGTTAAAAGAGAAGAAAGTCACAAAAATGTGATGCTTGGAAAAAGAGAGATTGTTTACCACTTGAGAGTTCAACCCTAATGGTTTTTTATGCCAATAAAGCCCAGTTGAGGTAGTAAGGACAAAAGTCTCAAGTGTGGTGTGATTTCTGTAAAAAAAAAAAAACACGCCATACTCGAGAAACCTATTGGAAAATTCATGGCAAACTAACAAATTGGAAGAGTGAAATTAGAATGAAACAACACCTATGCAAACCTCTTAACAACATATAAAAAAGGATAAAGTAACATTGTCAAAGACCCAAATTTTGACATTATAAAACTTACACTGCTTCAACACTTATCCTATAAATAGGCAAACTATAAAAAATTGACACACCAAGATCAAGCTTCCACTTAATATGCATAGAAAGAATTTCAACCAAATAGACAACAAAATGCCAATATCTAGGGCAAAAGCATTCCATACTTATTGAATGAAAGGATACTTTTACAAAGAAAATATCATTATGAAAAAGTTGTGAAAAAATAAAATCGTTGTTGAGAATCAAATTGCTCAAGTGAAGTAGTGCCTAAGGCAATAAGTACTTCTCTAACCACCAAATGAAAATAGTAAAGAAACATAAAACAATAAGGTTGTTTACGCAAATCGATTTCCCTACATTTGCGGAGTCTAGCTCAGTAAGTAATATACACTCTCTTCAAAAATTACAAAGTGAACCTACTCAATCACACACCCCATGATAATTTTTTTCACCCTTGTCTTATGAAGATGATAAGTCTAAAATATAGAGTTATCTACGGTACTTTTTAACTAGTAATTCATGCAAATTCTGAGTAATTGGCAAAAAAATTTGTAGCTTTTATTAGAAATTTGTCAAATCAAATAAAGTTAAGGGAAAAATATATATTTTTACTTAACTACATGCTGATTTTACATGTTTTTGCAAATTTGAAGCAGTTTTGTGCATTGGAAGGAAATTAGGGCTTAAAGCTTACCTATTGAGGCTCAATGTTGCAACATTTTCACTGCAAAGGGACTTATGTGTTGGGCTGATAAATTACCAGCTTGGGACGCCCCAAATAAATATTATTGGACTTCTAATTTCATCTTAACCCAGTCCTTATTTGGGTCATTGAAGCTAGATAGCCTACTGTGAAAAACTAGGCCTAAACCATCTAGGAAGGAAGGAAAGAGCCCAGACCATGCACAAAGAGGCCCAAACCATCCATCCAATGGTAGAATCATCACAAGACCCTTTCTCTTCCCTTGTCCCTTAAATCAAGGAACCACCAAGAGAGAATAAGGGGGATGACAACCACGAGTGGTGAGAATCAAGGGGACGACATATTCCTACTCCAAAAATAGCAAGTTCAACCCCTTCTCTTCCACTATTCAAAGGTCGGCCACATGAGGGAGATTTTTAAGGGATTCCTATACTATTTTAGCATGCGACGTTAGGGACATCTCCATTATAAATAAGGCTTCATATCGCTCATCCCTCAATCATTCAAGCATCTCTCTTCTCTTATTTCATACTCTCATCTCTTATTTTCATTTCTACATTCTCTCTACATTTGAGAAAAGGTTGAGTGAGCAATTCTAAAGTGTTAAAGATCTCAACGTCGGCCACTTGATAAGTAAATTTGCAACGGAGCAAAGGAGAATAAAGGAGGAAACAACCATGAGCAATGTTATGAAGAACCATCAAATTCTACTTTGAGTTCATTCTTCCTAAATTAGAATATGTCTTATTAACATTAAAAGACATGATGCTTTTAGAAATTCTAACGAATGATGCTTTATAATATAATTTTTAGTTAAATATGACATAGACTTATAAAGATTGATTGATAGATAAACATAGAACTTTGACTGAAGCTTATGACTAAAGATTTTTAATTAATAAACAATTGAGTTGCCATGGATTTTTCTGGAACATTTATTAAACATTATTATGAATAAATTAAGTTGAGGAATGTATTTATTCTAGCTTACTCATGTCATACTTGTTAAACCTCGTGATTTGCTGCTCCATTTTTCACTTGCATTTTCATTAGCCTTTGCATATTTAGTCGTTTATTTTAGTTAATTAGTTGATTCAAACTTCATAGTTTATTTTTTTTCACCATGAACTTGCTAGTTTATAATTTCACGATAATTTGTTTTACATATATAGTCCTTGTGGAGGCGATACTCTAACTCACTACTTTATTACTTGTTAACGACTGTGTATACTTGCACATCAATTGCATATATATAAGCCATGCAATAAGTTTTTGGCACCGTTGTTAGGGACTTTATTTTAGGCACTATTTGTGAAATTGAATTTTTGCAATTTGATTTAAATTTTTTTTAGTTAAGCTTTTTTTGTTATGTTTTTTTTCTCTCAGGTACCAATAGTTTATGAACATAGATCGAATCATCAATCTACTGCTTGTTGACCTTGAAATTAAATGAACCTTCAGAAGTAGAAGGAACAAGTAGCCCAAAGACAAGCTACGAAAATGGATCCTGAATAAAAAAATCAAAATTAAGGAGATGTTTACAATGTTCATAGTCCGATCATTGTTGCTGATGACAAAGACCGAGCCATCCATTAGTATGTCGTGCCTTTATTCAATGAACTCAATCTTAGAATTGTAAGGCAATAAATTGAGGCCTCTCGGTTTGCATTGAAGTTGGTTATGTTCCAAATGTTGCGAACTGTGGGCCAATTTAGTGGAATTCCTACCGAAGATCCTTATATATACCTCCGCTTATTTATGGAAGTGATTCATTTAAGCTAGTCAGAGTGACTAAATTCGCTTTGAGATTGAAATTATTCCAATACTCGTTGGGAGATAGAGCACGAGCATGGTTGAATTTCTTATTGCCTTATTCAGCATCAACATGGCAAGAATTGACTGAACAATTCTTGATGAAATATTTTTCACCGAGCAAAAATCCCACACTCAAAACTGAAATCACTACATTTCAGCAACTCGATGAAAAATCTCTCTATGATGCATGAGAGCGATTCAATGAGCTATTGCAGAAATTTCCTCATCATGACATTCCTCAATGCATTCAGCTGGAGACATTTTACAATGGTCTCAATGTACATACAAGAATAGTGATAGATGCTTCAGTCAATAGAGCTCTTCTTTCGAAATCGTACAATGAAGCATATGAAATTATTGAAAAGATATCAAGCAAAAAATATTAATGGCCGACCAATCGATCAGCCACAGGAAGAAGAGTGGTTGCAGTTCACGAAGTTGATGCACTTACGTATTTGACAGCCATGTATCCTTTTTGACTTCCATGATTAAGAATATTACTGCTAATGGTTTTAGTGCTAACATGTTAGGTCAGCAGCCAAGCCAGTTTGAAAATATCTCCTGTGTTTATTGTGGAGATGGTGACATGTTAGAAAACTGCTTACCAAACCCAAAATCAATCTACTACATGGGTAATCAAAATCATAATAGAAGTGGTGTAGGACCACAATCAAATTACTACAATCCTTTGTAGCAAAATCATCTAAATTTCTCATGGAGCAATCAAGAGGCTGGTCTTAGAAACTCCTATATCCAATCTCGACCAAACAATCGCTAGGGTTTCCTCAACAAGTTCAGAAACCTCCACCCACTGAACCTCTAAACAACCTTAAGAATTTCTTGAAGGCCTACATGGAAAAGAATGATGCCTTGATCCAAAGCCAAGCAGCAACATTGAAGAATTTGGAAACCAAGTGGGATAGCTAGCCCATGAGATCAGAAGTCAATCTTAAGGTTTTTTTACTAAATCACATTGAAAATTCNGTCAATCTTAAGGTTTTTTTTACTAAATCACATTGAAAATTCGAGGAATACAAGCAAACAACAGTGTAAAGTTGTCACCTTGAGTAGTAGAAAGGTGTTGGAACCTAGGGTTGTTGAAGTTGAAGACGAGCTTGTTGTTGCTGAAAATAAGGAGGTAAGGAGGAAGTTCAACTAAATTGTAAAATTCCTATAATACAAAAGCTTGCCCCTGTGAACCTTATCAAAACACGCCCACGAAAAACACGGAGACATCATAACCTCAGAAAAGTTGTCCGGTTAAGGTTAAAACTCCACCACCACCTTATCCGTAGAGATTCCAGAAGCAAAAGCAAGAGATACAATTTAAGAAATTCTTAGATATGATCAAAGAGTTAGATATCAATATCCCTCTCGTGGAAGCTCTGGAGAAAATGTCAAACTATGTCAAATTCATAAAGGACAACCTCTCTAACAAGAAGAGGTTGGGGGAATTTGAGACAGTCATTTTGACAAAAGAATTCAGTGCATTCTTACAAGACAAACTACCTTTGAAAATAAATGATCCAGGGAGTTTTACCATATCATGCTACATTGGAGACTCTTATTGTAGATTGGCTTTATGCGATTTAGGAGCAAGTATAATTTAATGCCCATGTCTGTGTTTAACCGATTGGGAATTGGTAAGGTTTGACTGGCAACTGTTACACTTTAACTGGTAGACATATCGATAGCACAACTAGAAGGGAAGATTGAAGATGTTTCGGTATGTGTTGACAAATTTATTTTTCCTATTGTTTTTTTTTTCATTTTGGATTTTGAAGGAGATAAAAATGTCCCCATCATTCTCGGAAGGCATTTCTTGGCAACTAGGAAAAAGTTGACAAATGTTGTAACGCCCCTAACCCTTATCCGTCACCGAAGTAGGGTTACAGAGCATTACCAGAGTTTACAGATCAAATACAAACATTTCATAATATTTAACATTCATATCAGAAATCAATCATAAATTCCCTTGTATGAGCCCTCGAGGCCCAAAATATACATTAGAAACAAGTCGGGACTAAATCGAATACTCAAAGAATTTTTCGCAAAATATCAAAAAATTTTCGAGGTATAGGGGACACACGTCCGTGTGGTTAGGCCGTGTGTATCACACGGTCAAGAGACACAGGCGTGTGTCTCAGACCATGTGCGCATTCGAAATAGGGATACACGACCGTGTCCCAGCCCGTGTCCAAATTAGGGTGCTTACTGACTTGGGTCACACGGCCAAGCCACATGCCCATGTGCACTGTTTTACAATTTTAAAGATGCAGAGGACACATGGCCAAACCACACACCCAAGTGCTAGGCCGTGTGGACGAAAATAGGCCAATTCCAATGCCACTTTTCTCACCCAATTTGTCTTCCACCTACATCAACACTTTAACAATTTCACCAACCAATACAAGACATTTAAGCCAAAACCAAGTTTAACACATATCATAACACCCCATATGTCCAAGTATTCAATCTTACTTAATTGACCATATAAACCTATATGCATATTTCTCTAATCATATTATCTCAAACCATACATTATCAGACTCATATATTATCCACTACTCAACCACATTAAACATAACAAACATATTAAGCCACACATACATATACATATCAAAATATGTCCAATTCAAGCCATTCTAATGGTTATTTACAAAAATATATATTTTTAAGCCAACATTGGCTAAATTACCCTATACATGCCATTATATCCAAATTTAGTTTTCTATATATATACCGAAATGGGCCGATGGATAGTGTGATGTAGCTCCGACTAGCTTCCAACCTTTACAAGCTTTAGAGTACTATAAGACAGAAAAAATAAAATAGAATAAGCATTTAATGCTTAGTAAGTTCGTATAACGAAAATTAACTTACCATACATTTACGTTTAAGATAAGCATACATATTACAACCAAAGCAAATTGGCTAGTAGCCTAAACACATAACTTCATCAAAAATGTTAGTCATTTATTTCACATGAATGTCAAGAAACATTTATGAGCTCATCAAATATCAAATTTCCAAGTTCATAACTTTCTACATCATGTATCCATATAAAATGTACAATTTATTTCCATATATTTCAGATATATTCGGTAATGATCCATTTCAAATCCATGTTATCTCATATCAGGATTTTTGCCCGTTGAATCATTGAAAATATCGATGGATACAGGGGTAGTAGACACAAGGTGTACAAAACTATAATCTGTCAATTCATAGACATGAATACTCATGCAAACATGTAAACAGGAAGCTCTTTCAAGCTATATAACGGGAAGCTCATGTGAGCCATGTAACGGGAAGCTCTACAGAGCCATTAACGGCAAGCTCATACGAGCCAATATCAAGAAGTTCATGTGAGCCAACATCTGAAAGCTTCGAAGAACTATTAATCGGGAAGCTCCAAAGAGCCATATATCTGGAAGCTCATAAGAGCCACAAACAGAAAGCTTGCAAGAACTATATAACGGGAAGCTCATGAGAGTGAATATCGGGACACTCTTTCGAGCTGTGGTGTGTCCACAACACATACAAGAACACAACCAATCGGGATGCTCTGAAGAGCTATTAACGGGAAGCTTGTGAGAGCCATATATTAGGAACCATGTATCCATCGAATTTTATTTATTTAAGCGGAACTTAATTCTTACCAAACATTGTCGGATTGGATTGATTTTCATACATGATAATTACAAAATTCACATACATAACATTCAATTCAAATACATAATTATACAATTTAGTTACACGAACTTACCTCGACAAGTGTTCGTGCACGCAAAATCTACTAATCCGACATTTTTTCTTTTCCTCGATCTAACTTCGTATTTGGTCTATCCGGATCTATACCAATGAATTTAACATTAATTTAATAAAATTCATACTCAATTCAATCCAATACACATCTTTGGAAAAATTACCATTTTGCCCCTATACTTTTTAATTATTTACGATTTTGTCCCTAGGCTTGGAAAATGAAATTCTTGCAATTTAACCCTTATTCCAAGCCTAGCAAACTTTTATATATATCAATAGCAACCCATGAATTTCCATAAAATTTAGAATTTTCCATGAATTCAACATCTTTTTAATTTAATCCCTAAATCATGATTTCATCAAAATTCTTTAGCAAAATACTTTTAAATACTCATCAACATCTCAAATTCATCATTTAATAACTAAAATCATAAAAAAAAATCATCAGTGGTAACTTTCAAAAATTTCAATAAAATCAAAAACTAAGGTAAAGGTTAATTGGATCTAATTGTAACAATCTCAAAAACATAAAAATTTCAAGAAATGGGTAAGGATTTGACTCACATGAAGAAAAAATTGAAGAACCAGCCTAAACCCTCTTCAATGTTTGTTTTTAGAATCGAAAATGATAATGAAAATGTCTAGAAACCTTTAATTTCCATTTGTTTTATTTTAATTTCAACTTATTTACAATTTTGCCCTTAATTTGGTTTTATTTTATTTTTTTCTCATGTTGTGACGCCTCATCCATCCACTTTAGGCATATTTTTGCGTTAAGTCCTCCCATATTTATTATTTAAGCTATTTAGTCACTTAACTATCATAACTAGCAATTTTTGCACATTTTTCAATCTAGTCCTTTTTAACAAATTAGACATGTAATCGGTAAAATTTCTTAATGAAATTTTCATACGACATTCCTATCATGCTATAGACCATAAAATAATATTAAAATAAATTTTCTTCCGACCTCGAATATGTGGTTTCAGAACCACTGTTTGGATTTTATTAAAAACGGGCTATTACAGAAGTCCAGAAATGGGAACTCACCATGCGAGTACATGACGATCAGGTAACTTTTAATTATATTCAAATCCATGAGGTTTCCTAATGTAGGTGAGGAATGTTCTACTACATTTGAGATAAAGTCATTGGTCCCTATAGGTTGGGACCTCAATTCAGTATATGATCCATTGGAGCATCTTTTAGCATCTGAGCCGCCAAGTGACAATGAATAGGGTGAAAGTCTAACTTTCTTGGAAACCAGTTCAAAATAATTCATTCCAAAGCCCCGATTTGAACCATTGGAGTTAGTGTTTCTAGTTTTGATTGAAGCCTAGGAATTAGAGTTACCTGTGATTTTGAAAAGGTACAAGAATGACATCGAGTGGCATATTGCAAATACTTGAAGTAACAATTCTTCTTGGTATACACAATGGAGATTGCTAGAAGTTCATAAAGATGGGACCAGTAAAGGATAGAGAAGATCGATTCAAACGCGGGTATTTGATCTAGGGAAACTCAAGTCCTGATAGTTAGGGTCATTTACCATTACAATAATATTTTCCATTATTGAGGGCAGTGGAGATTGACCCAATCTCGGGTATTTGATCTAGGTAAAATTAATCCTCGATGGCCAGCAATTTCCACTATCAATCAAATCTTCATGGATGAAGGTAAGTTTAAGGTAAACGGTCATCCTTTGAAACATTTTTGGAGAAAATAAATTGAGTAGAGTAATACTTCACTCAATTTAATCGATCCATAAGAAATTCTAGGGCTGGTCGGCTGCTAATTTTAAAGAAAATATTTTTATGAACAGCCTGTAAATAAATAATAAGACTAATAATAGTAATAAAAGAAATCCTTAATTAATAAAAAATTAGGTTAATGTTTTACCTAAGTAAAATTAGGGTTTACTTTTATATTATTATTATGTTTTTCCTTTATTTTTTTTTGTTTTCATTTTTTTTCCTAGCGACCACCACCCTCCTCTCAAAACCACCGCCGCTCTTTCCATTCCACCTTTAGTCGTCACTCACGCTGCCCAAGGTAGTAGCCCACCATGCTAATCGCCACCCATGACAACAATCCAC
>CM025144.1:19613014-19635982 GCA_013467495.1 Gossypium gossypioides | reverse complement strand
TATTGTTTTCAAATTTGTCTTAAAACCTCAATTGATTTTATCTTTTAGAATTACTTTCAAAGTCCAAATCCTTTCTAATTTGTTAAAGCCAAGACCCAATTTTGAAGTGTTTTTAAAGCCCAATATATTTTTTAAGGTCCCCTTCCAATGGAAGCCCATTTAACAGCCCAAGTCTAGACGTAGGCCCAAAGCCCATTTCAATTTCCTGTTTGAAATGTGAGGAAATGCAAAATTTTCTCAACCAATCACATTGCAGCAATACAATTACACAAGATACAAGATACAAGATAGAAGAAACAAAAACAAAAACTCAGACACCCTAAATGGAAAAGCAGGGAGGTTCCCTTTGTGTTTTTGAGATTTTTTTAGGACCTCTACATTTTTAAATTTCACCCAAAGTCCCTTCCTGTTTTCGGAGGACCTCCGCCTTTCTAAATAACAATATTAATCCCTATTCTTTTCAATTTAATTCAAAATTTGAAATCTTTGGTGGGAAAAATTGCCAGCTAAATCCCTCTGTTTTTTTATATTTTCTTAAAAAATTTAAGCCTTTTATTTTAATTTTAAGTTAGTCCTTTCTTCCTTTTTTTTATACGATTTGAATTTAAAATTTTAATTTCTAAAGGGAACATTTTTTTTTATATTTTACTTATTAAAATCAATTTTTTTGTGTATTTGCAATTTCATTTTTTTATCATGCATATTTTGAATGTGATTATTGGTATATTTTCTAGTATAGATATTTTTTAGATTATATGAGGACGTTCACACTATTTTTTATTATGAGTTAATATTTGATATATTGAAAGTGTAGTTTTTTTTTATTACACAAATAATTTTAAAAATTTGATATTTTGAGGATATTTTGATAGTTTGTTGTTGATAAGTTTAGATCTAGAAGTTAAGTTGTTTTTAAATTTGATTTGTTTAGGTTTTAAATTCATGTGTTTAGATCCAATTTAGGTGCTCTATAGATTTTAAGTTTTCAATTGTGAGTTTTAATTGCAATTTTAGATCTTTAGCTCAATTAGATTTCAATTGTAAATTTATATTACATATTAGAGTGCTTTAGTTTAAATTAAAATTTTGTTTTAAAATTCAATCAAATTTATAAATTAAATTAGATTTTTTTATTTTAAGTTTAAATTTCATATTTGGATTAGATCTAGATTAATTAGTTTTCAATTTTAGAATCTTAGGTTTTAAAACTTCTTCAAGTTTTGCTTAGTTTTAGAAATTTTAAATGTTTAGGATTTGATGACTTCAATTAGATTTCTAACTTAAATTAGATTCATTTCATTTTAGTCTTTGGAATTTTTAATATTAGGCTTTAATAAATTAAATTAGACTTTAGTTCGGCGTTTAATTCTTATGTTTTCATTAGATTTATTTTTTCTATTTTAATTTAGAATTTAGACATCAATAGTATGTGGATTTAATTTTTCTTTTGGTTTTAGATTTTAAATATTGGCTTTTTAGAATTTTTTTAATTTTAAGTGTTAATTGTAACACCCTATATTCGGTTTCGTTGCCAAGCCCGAATATCAGAATGTCACACAACCATCTCACTGTCTTACCCAACAAGTAAAAGCTCATTAACAAGACATCCATCATTTTATTGTTCGTATAGGTTTTAAGCCAATCATATTTGTTAGCTATCATTAGTACATGCCAATCTTATATCAATTAGTCCTATAAACGTATTTAAACATGCATATGACCCGTTTAGAAAAATTCTCAAAATATGTTCCTTAGGTATCGATACTGACACTAGGGTACCAATATTTTCTTTAAGTGGTATCGATAACACCTGGAAAAATGATACCAAACTTGCATTATGTTTCTCATTTAAAAACCAAAGTCTCGAAAATTGTCAGTACCTGTCATGAAATATCGATAAATTTACCCTGAGTATCGATTCTTGAGCTAAGGTATCGATACCAAATCTCTATTATGACTTCCTGAACGTTTCAAGACACAGAGGTAACCCGATTACCGATACATCTGCCTCAAACCTAAAAAATGCAGCATACTTATGCAAATAATCCATCCCAATTTAGTTTCTAAATATCACGTAACAATTACTTTAGCAACTAAATATCCAATGGACTAATTAACAGTTTAAAATCACAAAATCGTATCCGAGCAAGTAACTTCAAACCATCTTCATGTTCATGAACCTAAACATAACTATAATATGTAATCCTTATAAACTGGATTAAAAACCAGCAAAATGTCTAGAAATTATCATGGCTATAATCAAATCTACCACATTGCCTTATTCCCCAAAAACGTAATTAAATTATGAACACCTACAAAATCACAAAGTATTGCTTGGATCACCTCTCGAAAATCACACCGCTCACACTGGCACACAACTAATCTACAATGGATAAATAAAGGAGTGGGTGAGCTTAATAAGATCAGTGAATGAATGGAATAACCACTACACAAACATATTATCATGCATCCTCAAACAACTATATATATACATTTGCAATGTTCCTTTGTCTAGTGTCATATAGGACCTATTTATGAATAATTTATTAGTTCAATTGCATGACATTTACTTACTCATTCAAACATATATCACATGACACAATCTAATATAATGATAAATTGGCACTTGAGGTATGAAACTTAAAGTGAGCTCTATCATCACTCATCGAATACACGAATTTCCAATCACACCGAATGACTCGAAGAGAGTAGAATATATCCCAAAAGTGAAGCATATAGCTAACACTTTCCTTATTTCCCCTTACATGTCCCGTTAAATAGAGTTTAGCTCACATTCTCTTATCCCTTCGACATGTCCCTAGGCCTCAACGCCCAAAATCACTGTACATATAGGTGAGTACTCATAATCCTATGGCATGCTAACTATATCCAACGGTTTCAAGATCACAAGGCCAAAATACCTGAAAACAAACACATATCACTTACTGATTGTCTATGCACTATCACTGCATATTTGCATTTTTAGCAAAACACTGTCACTAACATTTAACATATACATAACATGTACACATTTGCACTTTCACAACAATTATCATAACCTCATATCACATGTTATAACATCTCATCCCAATTCACATATTCATAAACACATAAGCACATAATTCATAAGATAACATAGGTATTAGAAAGATTACACTCGAAATTTAGAGTAGGGGTTTAAGCTACTACTAAATTCCTAAATAACACATGACTCGTGTCTACGAGCAACAATTCCAAACACTCACAATTGTATGCTTTCATTGGAAAGTCAAAAGCTCAACTAACTTTTCCTTAACTCATAGGAGGCTCTAATGAATCCGAGGCTTTACACACAATAATCATAAAAATAAAATAGTCAAATCATAACCAATGACCCACTTAAACCAACCAAACACAAGTCTAAACTAAGTTCTTATGTAACCAAAACCTTTAACATAACAAACTTTAAATTCGAATATCTCGGTCTATACTTAGTCTTTTCACCTAAAACCAATTATGTTCATATTATAATTCGCCTACGAGTAATTCCTAAATTTTAACTACACAATTCATGGTACTGACATTTTTGAGATGTTTTAAAGCTATTTTCTGAAAATTCATTAAAACGTTAGAAATTCTTAACGAAACTTTAAAGTAAATTTGGAAATCTCTTAATCACATTAAAATTAATTTGACTACACTTTAAAATCACATTTTTAATTGAAAATCCGAAATCCGCCATTAACGACTCTATTTTTGGCTTTTATTTAAAACATACAATTTAATAACTAAAAATTAAGTTTTAAAGTCTAGATAACATTAAAAACTAATGGGTAGACGAATTGCTACCTTTGATTGACGAAAATTGACCTTTTGACGTGAACTCGAGAAAACCTAATAACTTGACAATAGTGAAATCAATGGAGTTTTTGGGTGCTTTGAAGAGATTTTATGGAGGTTTAGAGCTTAAATAATAGTATAAATAAAAGAATCACAGTTTGGAAGTTAAATCGAGTAGGGAGAGCTAGGGAAATCAAAGGGACGACAAGCACAATGAAAGGAAAAATTAACGTGAAAACATGTTGGTGGGGGAAGAAATAGGTTCAGTTTTAAAAATTGATGAAACTGCAACATAAATGCTCATAGTTTTGACTTTGTTACAAATAAGTTTTTTTCTTAAAATCAAAGGTTTCTAAGACTTTTTCAAAAGTGATTCAACCTTTTAAAAACTATAAAAAAAATCATCGATATTCCATGTCACATAATTCCAAGCACTCTAAGGCCAAAATTCCTAAAATACCCCTAAAACTCATAGGCCCTATTTTAGGGTGTAATAATTCTCCACCTCTAAAGAGAATTCGTCCTCGAAATTACCTGAACTAAACAAATAAGGGTATTTTTGTCTCATCGCCTCCTCGATTTCCTAAGTAGTCTATTCAATTTCAACTGATTATTCTTCATAAGTAAGATTATCTCGAACTTCAATTTCCTCAACTGGCACTATATGTGACAGATCTGAATGATACTTCTACAACATCGACACATGGAAAGTATCATAAATTTGCACAAGTCCCGGCGGCAACTTGAGACGATAAGCTACTGAACCAATCCTCTCACAACATATGGTCCAATATACATTGGGCTCAATCTACCCTTCCTTCCAAACCTCAAAGCTTTCTTTCACGGTGAAACTTTTAAGAACACCTTATCACCAACTTGAAACTCGATATCACTTCGCTAAAAATCCACATAAGATTTTTGCTTATCAGACGCTGCTTTCAACTGATCACAAATCAACTTTACCTTTTCTTCAGTCTTACGAACTAATTTCGGTCCAACAACTCGTTTATCATCCAATTCTGTCTAACACAAAAAAGTTCTACACTTTCTACCATATAATGCCTCAAACGATGCCATACGAATACTCGCTTGAAAACTATTGTTGTAAACGAACTCTGCCAACGGTAGATATCGCTCCCAACTACCACTGAACTCAATCACACCTTCGTAGCATATCTTCCAAAACTTGAATTACCCTTTCGGATTGACCATCTATTTGGGGATAATAAGCCATACTAAAAGTAAGCTTCGACCCCAAAGCCTATTATAAACTCTTTCAAAACCTCAAAGTAAATCGCGAAACCCTAACTGAAATAATTGAAATTGGAACCCCATGAAGATGAACAATCTCAGCAATATACAACTCAGCCAACTTCTGCAAAGAATAGTTAGTAAGCACAACTAAGAAATGTGCACTCTTTGAAAATAGATCAACTACAACCCAAATTGAATCCTTCTTCGACGGAGTCGAAGGCAAACCCAAAACAAAATCCATAGTGATCATTTCTCACTTTTATTTAGGAATCAATCGGTTGCAACAAAACTGAAGGAAACTGATGCTTGGCTTAACCTTTTGAAAAACTAAATATTTAGTCACAAAATTCGTAACATCACGCTTCAAACTAGGTCACCAATAAATCTCTCTAAGATTATGATACATCTTACCACTACCAAGATCCATAGCGTAAAGGCTACTATGAGTCTCAATAAAAATCGTTTGCCTTACATCTACATCATACGACACACACAACCTACCTCAAAAATTTAAGATACCTTCACTATCAAATCCAAAGTCTCCCTTAATACCTTGCTCAACCTGTTGAATCCTCTTCAATAACTCCCAATCTAAAGACTGCTTATCATTAATTTGTTGTGACAATGTTGGCCTCACTTGAAGTTCAGCTAACAACTTACCATCACTAACCAAACTCAAATGTGAAAACATAGCTCTTAAATTCATTATCGACTTCCTACTTAAAGCATCAGCAACTACATTCGCCTTACCAGGATGATACTTTATCACACAGTCATAATCCTTTAGAAGCTCAATCCAACGCCTTTGCCTTAAATTCAACTCCTTTTGGGTGAGAAGATACTTAAAACTCTTATGATTCGTGTAAATCATACACTTCTCTCCATACAAATAATGACGCCAAATCTTAAGCGCAAACACCACAACAGCTAACTCCAATTCATGCATAGGATAATTACGCTCATGAATCGTCAACTGCCTCAAAGAATAAGCCACAACTTTTCCCTCTTGCACCAAAACATAGCCAAGACTCAAACACGAAGTATCACTATAAACCACAAAATCTTTTCCAAGCTCTGGTTGAATCAACACTAGTGCCTTAGTCAAAATTGCCTTAAGCTGTTCAAAACTCTTCTGCGTAGCATCAAACCTTTCAAACACTACATCTTTCTGAAGCAGTTTCATTAATGGTGCAACAAAAAGAGAAAACCCTTTAACGAATCTGTGATAGTAACCAGCCAAACTCAAGAAACTCCTAACTTCAGTAACGCTTCTAGGTGACTTCCATTCTAAAATCGCCTTTACCTTCTTAGGATCCATTCGAATCCCTTCTGCCGATACATGTCCTAAAAATGCAACTTACTTAAGCAAAAATTCACATTTACTTAACTTCACATACAACTGCTTATCTCACAGAATCAACAAAACAACCTTTGAATGCTTATCGTGATCTTCCTCAGAACAAGAATATATCAAAATATCATCTATAAAAATCGCTACAAACTGATCCAAGTACAAATGGAATACTTAATTCATCAAATCGATGAACGCAATAGGGGAATTAGTTAAACCAAATGACATCACCAAAAACTCATAATGCTAATATCGAATCCTAAAAGTAGTTTTCAACACATCAGACTCCTTCACCTTCAACTGATAATACCCAAATCTTAAATCATTCTTAGAAAATACAGTTTCACCTCTAAACTAATTAAACAAGTTATCAATCCGAGACAAAGAATATTTATCCTTAATAGTCAATTTATTCATCTATCTATATTCAATACACATTCTCATCGTACCATCATTCTTATTCACAAACAAAACTGGTGCACCCCGCAAAGATACACTCGGTCGAATAAATCCTCTATCAAGTAACTCTTGCAACTAAATTTTTAATTCCTTAAGCTCATTTGGTGCCATGCGATAGGGCGCAATGGACTCCGATGTAGTATAAACTCAACTTCATGATTCAGTGGCAAACCTGACAACTCTTTGGGAAACACGTCAGGAAAATCCTTAACAATGCGAATATTTTGAACTCTCAACTCCTTACCAATAGAATTCATCACATAAGCTAAGTAAGCTTCACAACCTTTTCCCAACATCTTTTCAGCCTTCTAAGCTAAAACCACATTAGACAGAAAACTTGATCCTTCACCAACAACAACGATTTCCAACCCATCACTATTCCTTAAAGTAATTTTCTTAGTCTCAAAATCTACGCTAGCCTTATTTTTCGTTAACTAATTCATACCAAGAATAACATCAAACCCATAGAATGATAATTCTATAATATCAACAAAGAAAACATGTTATTGAATCATAAGAGGGCATCTACTATACACTTTATTCACTACTACATTATCACCGAAAAAACTAATAACAATCATACCTAAACCAATAGTCTCAACAGAAATCTCTAACTTACATGCCAATTCACTCAAAATATACGAATGCGTCGAACCGAAATCAACTAAAGAAAATAATGGAGTAGACTATAAAGTGAAAGTACATGCGATAACATCAGTCAAATCCTGATCCTCTAGCTCCTTAATAGCATAAAATCGAGCTGGACCTCTAGACTCAACCTGTGAAGCAGTAGAATGAGAAACAATCCACTACCTAACCAGTCTTCCACTACTTCTACCACGGCCTCTAGTAAACGCAAAAGTAGGTGTTGAACTTTGAGTCCGCGAAACCTCAACTCTATTCAGGTAATCCCTAAGAAAATGTTCCTTCAAACCACATTTAAAACATCCACCCATCAACTTACGACACTCTCTAGAATGCCTACGCTCACAATGTGCACAAAGCTGCCATCCAAAACTACCCGTCGAACCACTAGCACTGACCACAGTACTACTTTGTTGTCTAGACTGGCTCAGTCGAAACCCACGTCTCACACCCCTACTAAAACTATGACTATCACGCTCTCTCTTAGGCGGTCTACTCGATGCACCATCAGAAGCTCTCTTACCAAAATCAGTTACAACAGAATGAGGCAGCTCAACTAAGGTTTCCTCAACTGCCTTAGCTCTCTCAATTAACTCATTGAACATCTCTACATTCTGAGCTACCAAATAAACTCGAATATCACGATTAAGCCCAAAACAAAACCTCTCAGAAAGTATCATCTCAGGAGCATACTGACTAACTCGCATAAACTCAGCCTCATAACTAGCCACAGATAGATCACTCTAGATCAAATCTAAAAACTCACACTTACGAGACTTTATATATTGCTCACCCATAAACTTTCTCTTAAAGACCTCGAGAAAGTAATTCTAAGTCAATCTATTAGAAACAGTACCTCTCTTAACAATATTTTACCAATGATGAGCCTCACCATCAAGTAAGAACACAACACAACCTAATTTTTCCTCGTCAAAATAGGACACATACTCGAGGATCCTTTCAACTCCCACCAACCAATACTCAGCTATCGTCGGATCAGTACCCTTCATTCTAGAAAATTTCTTACCACCCAATGCTTGAAGACGTTCAAGCGGCAATCCTTGATTAACCGGTGCAGGATTGGTAGGTACAGGAGGAGGGTTAGGACCAACAATCTGTTGAAATGCTCCTATCAAAGCTTCTATTAAAGGGCCTACACCCTTATCAAGTATGTTCACTCTACACGGTGGCACAGGAGGTGCAGAGGATATACCATCCTGTTGAGCACTGGCTCTCATATTAACACGTCTAAGAGGCATATCTAATAATCTAGCATACAAACAAACAAATAAATGGTGTAAGTGGCGAGAAGATGATCCAAGTTTTATTCCCGCAAGAAAAATTTATGATTAAGGCAATGTGTTCACGTTTCAACCCCACATGCAATTCAATTAGATCATTTCAAATAATTTCATGCCATTCAATCAGAGTTACATCACCAATTTCAAGAAAATAGAGAGACTTAGACTTGTGAGTTTCGAAACTCCACACACACAACAATCACCTAGGTCTTAGAGTTATTGAACCAAGAGCTTTGATACCACCAAATGTAACACCCTATACCTAGCCTAGTTGCCAAGCCTGAATATCAAAATGCCACACCACCGTTTCACATCATACACAACAAGTAAAAGCTCATTCTTAACAAGACATCCATTAGTTTATTGTTCGTATAGGTTTTAAGTCAATCATATTTGTTAGCTATCATTAGTGCATGCTAATCTTACATCAATTAGTCATATAAATGTATTTAAACATGCATATGACTTGTTTAGAAAAATTTTCAAAATATATTCGTAGGTATCAATACTGACACTAGGGTATTGATATTTTCTTTAAGTGGTATCGATATCAACTGGAAAATGATATCAAACTTGCATTCTGTTCCTAGTTTAAAAACTAAAGTCTCAAAAATTATCAGTACCTATCATGAAATATCAATAAATTTACCCTGAGTATCGATACTCGAGCTAAGGTATCGATACCAAATCTCTATTATGACTTCTTGCATGATTCAAGACACAGAGGTATCATTTTTAAAACCTAATTATCGATACATCTATCCCAGACCTAAAAAATGCAGCATACTTGTGCAGATAATCCATCCTAATTTAGTTTCTATACATTATGAAATAATTACTTTAGCAAATAATCATCTAATGACCAAATTAATAGTTCAAAATCACAAAATCGTATCCAAGCAAGTAACTTCAAACCATCTTCATGTTCATGAACCCAAGCATAACTATAATATGTAATCATTATAAACTAAATAAAAAACTAGCAAAATGTTTAAAAACTATCATGGCTATAACCAAATCTACCACATTGTCTTATTCCCTCAAAACGTAATTAAATTAAGAACACCTACGAAATCACAAAGTATTGCTTGGATCACATCTCGAAAACCTCACCGCTTACACTGGCACATAACTAATCTGCAATGGGTAAAAAAAGGAGTGGGTGAGCTTAATAAGCTCAATGAATGAATGGAATAACCACTACGCAAATATATCATCATGCATCCTTAAACAAACATATATATATACATTTGCAATGTTCCAATGTCTAGTGTCATATATGACCTGTTTATGATTTATCTATTAGTTCAATTACATGGCATTTACTTACTCATTCAAACATATATCATATAACACAATCGCATTTAATGATAATTTGGCACTTGAGGTATGAAACTTAAAGTAAGCTCTACCATCACTCATCAGATATACGGATCTCCAATCACACCGAATGACTCGAAGAGAATCGAACATATACCAAAAGTGAAGCATATAGCTAACACTTTCCTTATTTCAGCTCACAAGTCCTATTGAATGGATCTTAGGTCACATTCCCTTATCCCTCCAACATGTCCCTATGTCTCAATACCCAAAATCACTATATATATAGGTGAGTACTCACAGTCCTATGGCATGCCAACTATATCCAAGAGTTTTAATATCATAAGGCCAAAAAACCCAAAAACAAACACATATCACTTATCGACTATCATTACACTATCACCGCATATTTGCATTTTTAGCAAAACACTGTCACTAATATCATATACATAACATGTGTACATTTGCACTTTCACAACAATTATCATAACCTCATATCATATGTTATAGCATCACATCCCAATTCACATATTCACAAACACATAAGCACATAATTCATAAGATAACATAGGTATGAGAGAGCTTACACTCGAAATTTAGAGTAGGGGTTTAAGCTACTACTAAATTCTTAAATAACACTTGACTTGTGTCTACGAGCAGCGATTCCAAACACTTACCACTTTATGCTTTTTTCAGAAAATCGAAAGCTCAACTAACTTTTTCTTAACTTGTAAAAGGCTGTAATGTATCGAAAGCTTCACACACAACAATCATACAATAAACATGGTAAAATTGCAATCAAGGACTCACTTAGACCAACCAAAACACAAGTCTAATCTAAGTTCTCATGTAACTAAAACCCTTAACATAACAAACTTTAAATTCAAATATCTCGGTCTATACTCAGTCTTTTCACCTAAAACTAATTTCGTTCATCTTATAATTCGCCTATGACTAATTCCCAACTTTTAATCTACAAAATTCATGGTATCAACATTTTTGAGATGTTTTAAAGCTATTTTTTGAAAATTTATTAAAACGTTAGAAATTCTTAACGAAACTTCAAAGTAAGTTTGGAAACCTCTTAATCACATTGAAATTAATTGAAATACACTTTAAAATCACATTTTTATCGAAAATTTGAAATCCACCATTAACGACTCTATTTTCGGCTTTTATTTAAAACATACAATTTAATAACTAAAAACTTAGTTTTAAAGTCTAGATAACATTAAAAACTAATAGGTAGACGAATGGTTACCTTTGATTAACAAAAATTGACCTTTTGACGTGAACTTGGGAAAACCCAATAACTTGACAAAGGTAAAATCAATGGAGTTTTTGGGTGTTTTGAATAGATTTTATAGAGGTTTAAGGCTTAAATAATGGTAGAAAGCAAAGAATCACAGTTTAAGTCAAAATTGAGTGGGGAGAGCCGGGGTAATCAAAGGGATGACAAGCATAATGAAAGGGGAAAAATTGACGTGAAAATATGTTGCTGGGGGAAGAAATAGGTTCAGTTTTAAAAATTTGTAAACTGTAACATAAATGCTCACAGTTTTGACTTTGTTACAAATGAGTTCTTTTCCTAAAATCAAAGGTTTCTAAAACACTTTTTCAAAATTGATTCAACCTTTTAGAAACTATAATAAAAAAATCACCGATATACCATGTCACATAATTTCGAGCACTCTATGGCCAAAATTCCTAAAATACCCCTAAAACTCCTAAGCCCTATTTTGGGGTGTTACATTAATCCTCATGTGTTAGAATTTTAAGCTAAATTCAGCTTCAGTTTTAAAATTTTACACTTTTTAAGTTAATTTTTTAGATTTTCAATTTTAGATGTTAAGTTTAGAATTAAATATTAGATAGTAAGTATTGGATTTTAGGTTTACTTCGTTTAATTTTTGAAGGTAGTTATATTTGGAATCAAGCTTAGAATTTGTATTTAGAAATCCCAAACATCAAACTTCGTAAGACTATCTTTAGATAGACATTGAAGGAATGTTCTAACTTTCTTTACATGTATCTGTATTTGTGACACCCTAAACCAGACCCGAATATATTTGACCTTGATATAGGACGCCATAATACTTAGTAAAATTACAAAATTGGCGAAAACCATACTGAATGTACTTTTTATTTATTTATAATCTTTTCTAAGTTAAAACACTTGAATAAAACGTTTATTAATTATAACATACTTTTAAAAGAACAAGTTAAATCTTTAGTGAGACAAACATAATCATGGCATAGAGGACTATTCGCCACGTTTCCAAGAGTGCCCCTATGTATGCATAATATCGCTCTTCGAATTGCCACCCTAGCGAATTGGTTCAACTCAAGAACCTGCATTACAAATAAACACTCAAAAGTTCAATGGAACTTAATGAGTCTCAACCAGTTTTACCTTTAAACGATAATGTTGAATTCCTTGACTTAACAATTCTGGACTTCCTTTTAAATTTTGGAGGATACTTTTCTAATTCCTGGCGGATAATTATACATGTAAGAGCCCATTTTCAGTAGAGTCAGAAATAGTGGTTTCGAGACCATAATTCTAAAAAGTGAGTCAATATTTTATTATTTATTTAATTTGTATAGAGTTATATTAGGGTCGTATTAGAAGTTGGTTAGAAAGTATTAACGTTTAGATAGTTAATTAATTAAAAAGGACTAAATCGTAAAAATTGTAAAAGTTAGTTTCTATTAGTTATATCTGGTAAATGGCTATGGAAAAGTAAATAAGTGGAATTAAATGGTAAATATACCATTTGGAATTTTAGTGGACGATTTTTATGTTTAGTAGCATAAAATTTAATTAATTTTTAAAGGGTAAAAATGTAACTTGATATATCAATAAGAAATTAAAACAGAATAAAGGCTAAACTAATCAACATCTTCTCCATTTATTCAACCAAAAAATGAAATACCATTGTAGGAAATAGGAAGCTTTCGGCCATAGTATTTTCACTTGTATGGTATGTTTTCTTTCACTAACCCGAGGATTAAATTATAAAACTGTTGAATGTTTTAGATTGTGTCATAAATGGGTTTAAGGTGTTTGTGAAGTTTGAGGATAGATTATTAAGCTTGATAGTCAAATAGAAGTATTTTGTAAAATAATTTTTGATGATTTTGATGTTTAAGGATCAAATTGTGAAATTAGTAAAGTTGCATGGTAATTGTTGTGAAATTGTGTTAGACATGGGCTATAGTGAGGTCCTATGAAATTCGGTTTGCATAGATTTTGTCTGAATGTGGATAATTTATAAGTTTTGAATTTAGGGATTAGATTGCTTAAAAGTTTCGTGTTTGTAATAGTTTTTATCTAGGTAAGTTCGTAAGTTAATTAAAGTAATTATTTAGTTTCTAATTATAATTTGATGTTATCCATATATTTGGTGATTGGATTCATTGACTTAAGAAACGAGAATGACCATGGTTGAAAGATACTATGTGGCATTATACCTGAAACGAGAAAGACCATGGTATTAAACCATAATATATAATACCATAGTTGAAAGATATTATGGCAATACTTCGGGAAAAAAATCAAGACCATAGTCGAAAGATACTGTGGCACCACTTCGAAAATGTAAGACCATGGTCGAAATATACGACATCCTCTAAACAATAAATTATTCGGAAAGGGACACAAATTGAATGGATGCTTTATTAATGGTTTGAGGCTTATTATGTAAATAGGAATCGAATGAACACATAAATGATAATTGGAATAATGCATGTTTAAAGTAAATTAACTTTTATTCAGTGAGTTACATTTATACTTTTATTCGAACTTATTAAACATTAATTGCTTATGTTATTTGCACTATTCTCTTGTAGATATTTGAAAGCTCGCACAGTTGGAAGTTTAAGTCGGAGCTCACACTATCCGTCCCTCATCTTGGTAGATGCTTTTGAGCTTTTGATGTTGGTTATAAATGGCATGTACTAGGAGTTTTTAAGCTATTTTGTCATTATGATGTTGTTTAAGCATACTTCTAACTTACTTGTATATATGACCTTGGTTTTGGCTTGTAAATATCTATATATGTGTGTTTTGGTCACTTTGTTGTGCTTCTTGAAAGTGAATAGGCTAGGTAGAATGGAATGTGAATGGAATGGACAAATTGGTATGGTTGGTTTATGTTTAAGGTAAGAACTTGTAGCATTAGATGAGAATTAATTTGGTGTCAAATGATGGGATATTGGTTAGGCATTTAAGATGAATGTATTGACATGTTTTAAGCTTGTTTGACTATGTTTTGAAGGCATGTGAGTGATTGAATTTTTGTTGGCTTTGCACCTAAGGAAGGAGCATTATTTTGGCTTGTTTTAGAAGTCATTTTATGTGCACATGGCTTAGGACCACTCGCCATATGGTTGCTTGATTTTTGGTGCAAGATTTGTCACATGGGCACAATTTGTTACATGGCCTAAAGACACAATCGTGTGACCTTAATTTCGAGTTGTACACAGTATGGCCACACAGGCATGTCCATGAGCCATACGGCTTAGGCTTTATATCACAGCCTAGCCACATGGCCGTGTGACCCCTATTTTCAATTTTTATGTATTTTTTTATTTTATTTCAAACTGATCCCTGGTTGTTTTTAAACTGATTTTTAGGTTTCGTAAGTTCGTTATAAGGATTGTAAATCTATATATATTATGAATGTTATGAGATTTGAATATTTGATTGTAGATTAATTAACAAATGAATTAAATATGTTAATTTTTATGATATGTTTAGTAATGCTCCGTAACCCTAATCCAACGATGAAGATGGGTTAGGGGTGTTACATTTAGTGGTTTTAGAGCTATGATTTAATCAGTTCTCGGATTGAACGTAGTAGGAATAGAGTCTAGAAATACATGTCATTTTATAACATGTGATAGTATGATGTCTCCTGACTCGAAATTATATTGTTATTTGTATAGATAAAAGATGTCGGCTGAATCCAACCGAACTATTTCTAATGAATCTAAGAGCAATGCTAAAGCCTAGGTACAAGGGGGTGTTCATAGTGAGCCCGTTCTTGAAGGCTGTAAAAGTGAGGCACGAGAAGCCTTCTTTCACATGATGTCTGAGTGGTTCACTAACTTTATGAGAACTAATCCAATGGTTCAATAACCTCCTCCCTCTCTAGTACCCCAATTGATACCTCCTATTCCTCAAGGGTTTGAAAAGGTACGTGTGAACAGGCCTCTTATTGATATTATTCACAAATTCGGGGCTGAAGAGTTTCGCGGTAAAGTGGAAGATGACCTAGAAAATGCTGAATTATGGTTAGAAAATACTATTAGAGTTTTCGATGACTTGTCGTGTTCTCCCAATGATTGTCTAAAGTGTGTGATTTCGTTGTTAAAAGACGAAGTATACCAGTGGTGGAATACTCTGATAGGTATTGTACGGGAAGATCGTATAAGTTGGGAATTCTTCAAAACTAAGTTCAGGAAGAAATATGTCAGTCAGTGATATCTTGATAAAAAGTGGAAAGAATTTCTTGAGTTGAAGCAAGGCCGTAGAACTGTAGCTGAATATGAGAGAGAGTTTGTCCAGCTCAGTAAGTCACTCCAGAATGTATTCCATTAGAAGCTGTTATGTGTACTCGATTCGAAAAGGGCTTGAATGAAAACATCCAATTGCTTGTCGAGATACTAGAGTTGAAAGAGTTTATTGTGTTAGTAGGCAGAGCGTAGAAAACGAAAGATGTTTGCAAATCAAAGAAAAAGGCAGACTCAAAAGTTTGGGACTCGAGTAAAAGACAACTGGAAAAATCACTCTTTTCTCTTTCGAAGAAGATAAAGGAATTTCGCAGTCGAACGTCAACTTCATCTGGATTTTCTAGGAGAGATTGAAGAAAGCAAGTTAGTTCGAAACCTCAAGCTACCTCAGAAGCTAGTGTTGGTATCTCTCATAATAAGCCAGAGTGTTGGTATCACTCATAATAAGCCAGAGTGTCAATATTGGTGGGTGTCGTTTGAAGGAGGGACCATGTTTTAAATATGGTTCATTGGATCATTTCCTTTATGATTGTTCAAAAAATCTAACAAGGACAAAGCTCAGAATGTACGACCAACGCCTATGTCTTCTAGAGGTAGACAATCAAGAAATAGTGGAAATGCTGGAGTCAGTAAAAGTAGGATGAAAGACATTGTAGTTCGTTCTAAAACAAAACACCTGCTAGGCCTTATACGATACAAGCTCATGAAGAGGCTTCAGCTCCTAATATGGTTTCTAGTACTTTATCTCTCTTTGATGTTACTGTTTATGCTTTAATTGACCTAGGGTCAACTAACTCGTATATATGCACTGCATTGGTAACAAATTCACCAGTAGAGTTAACTAAGTTTATGGTCAAAGTAACTAATTCACTAGGTCAATATATTAGTTGACAAAATTTGTATTGTCCACTAAATATTCGGGATTACAATTTTTTGACTGATTTGATGTTATTCTCGGCATGAATTGGTTGACCTTACATGATGCAATTGTGAATTGTAGATGAAAGCAAATTGTTTTAAAATGTCAAAATGGTGAAATAGTCAAGGTTGAATCAGATGGATTAGATAGTGCCACTAATATTATTTTTGCTTGGTCTACTGTGAAATCAGTACGAAAAGGGTGTGAGGCGTATTTGACATATATTTTGGATACCAGGGCTTTAGAATCGAAGTTGGAATCAGTTCCGACTGTTTGTGATTTTGCAAATGTGCTTCCTAAGGAGTTGCCAAGGTTACTACCAATTAGATAAGTTGAGTTTGCTATTGAGTTAGTACCGGGAAGTTCTCCGATATCGATCGCTCCATATAGAATGACTCCAACTGAATTAAAAAAATTAAAAGTACAGTTGCAAGAGTTGTCAGATATAAGATTTGTTTGGCCTAGTGTTTCTTCCTAGGGTGCGCCAATTTATGTGTTAAGAAAAAGGATGGGTCAATGCGTTTGTGTATTGATTATCGATAGTATAATAAACTCACAATTAAGAACAAATATCCATTGCCTCGTACTGATGATTTATTTGATTAGCTGAAAGGTGCAATAGTATTTTCTAAAATTGATCTCCGTTCAGGATATTATCAGCTTCGAGTTAAAGATTCAAATGTGCTGAAAATAGCTTTCAGAACCAGGTATAACCACTACGAATTTTTAGTTATGCCATTTGAATTAACAAATGCTCCTGCTATGTTTATGGACTTGATAAACAAAATATTTCAACTGTATTTAGACAAGTTTGTTGTTGTTTTCATTGATGACATATTAATTTATTCGAGAGGTGAGACTAATCATGTTTAGCATTTGAGTTTCATGTTAAAAATATTATACGAGAAACAACTATTTGCAAAATTTAATAAATATGAGTTCTGACTTTGGAAAGTTGGTTTTCTAGGTTACGTGGTATCGGTAGATGGTATAAGAGTGGATTCGAGTAAAATTTCAGCTGTATTGAATTGGAAACCTTCGTGAAATGTCACTAAAATATGAAGTTTTCTGGGTCTGATTAGATATTATTGACATTTTGTTAAAGGTTTTTTGATAATTACTTTACCTTTGATGAAGCTATTCCAGAAAGATGTTAAGTTTGTCTGGTCGGATAAATGTCAGCAGATCTTTGATCGGTTGAAAGAGATGTTAATCGAAGCTCCTGTGTTAACCCAGCCAGAATCTGAAAAAGAATTTGTGATTTATAGCGATGCTTCCCTTAATGGTTTAGGTTGTGTTTTAATGCAAGAACGTAAAGATGTAGCTTATGCTTCTCGATAAATGAAATCGCACGAGAAAAATTACCCGACACACGATTTGGAACTTGCAGGTATCATGTTTTCCCTGAAGATATGACGACATTACCTATACAGGGAAAAATGCCACCTTTTCACCCATCATAAAAGCTTGGAATATTTGATATATCAAAAAGAACTAAATTTGCGACAACACCAATAGTTGGAGTTGTTAAAAGATTAAGATTTGATTATCGACTATCACCCGAGCAAAGCTAATATTGTTGTGGATGCTCTAAGCCAGAAGTTATTGTTTAGTTTAAAAGCTTTGAATACTCATTTTGCGCTTGTTGATGATGGTTTGATTTTAGCTTAATTAAAAGTTAAACTAATATTTCTACAAATGGTTTGTGAAGCTCAGAAAAATTATATTGAATTAGTTTTTGAACAATAGCATATTGGGAAATTATCAGATTCATAATTCCATATTGGTACTGATGATAGCTTGTACTTTTGAAACATATTGTGTGTTCCAAAAAATTATAAAGTTAAACAAGAGATTTTGTAGGAGGCTCACTGTAATAGTTACTCAATTCACCTTGGTAGTAATAAAATGTACAATGATTTGAAACAAATGTATTGGTCGCCAGGTATGAAACATGAGATCTCGAAATTTGTATCAAAATGTTTGATTTGTCAGCAGGTTAAAGTAAGCATCAAGTAACTTTAGAGTTACTATAGTCTGTTATGATTCCGGAATGGAAATGAAAACAAGTTACCATGGACTTTGTGTCAAGGTTATCATTATCTCTGAGGAAGAAAGATGCAATCTGGGTTGTTGTTGACTAGTTAACTAAATATGCACATTTTGTTCCTGTGCGTATAGATTTTTCACTTGAGAAATTGACAGAGTTATATGTTTCTGAGATTGTCAAACTACATGGTGTGCTATTGTCAATTATTTCTGATCGGGATCCGCAATTTACTTCAAAATTTTGGAGTAAGTTACACAAGGCTTTGGGCACTAAATTAAATTTTAGTACAGCATTTCATCTACAGACAGACAGCTAATTAGTGTTATTCAAATACTCGAAGATATGCTTCACAGTTATGTTTTGGAGTCCGAAGGTAACTAGGAGAAATTTCTTCCATTGGTAGAGTTTGCTTATAAAAATATCTATCAATCGAGCATTAAAATGGCCCCGTATGAAGCTTTATATGGTAAAAAGTACATAACTCCGTTATATTGGACTAAATTGAGTGAGAAAAAGCTTTTGGCTACTGATTTGATTCACAAAACGGAATAAAAAATAAAACTAATACGAGACTGTTTGAAAGCTGCTTCTGATCGCCATAAATTGTACACTGATTTGAAAAGAAAAGATATTGAATTTCAAGTTGACGACAAAGTGTTTTTGAAAGTATCGCCCTGGAAAAAAAGTGCTTCATTTTGGATGAAAAGGAAAACTCAATCCGCGTTTTATTGGTCTGTATGAATTTATAGAGAGAATTAAGCTGGTGGCTTATCATTTAGCTTTATCATTAAAATTAGAAAAATTTCATAATGATTTCCATGTATCTTTGTTGAAACGGTATCGATCTGATCCCTCACATGTTATTTCTTTGGTTAATGTGGAATGTCAATTTGACATGTCGTATAGTGAGGAGCCGGTTAGAAATTTGGCTTGTGAAGTCAGGGAGTTGAGAAATAAACGCATAGCTTTAGTTAAGGTTCTCTAGCACCGTCTCGGGGTCGATGAAGCTACCTAAGAACTGGAAGAAGCTATGAATTTACAATACCCGAACCTATTTTCTAATAAGATTTTCGAGGATGAAAATTTCTTTAGGGGCAGAGAGTTGTAACAACCCATTTTCAGTGGTGTTGGAAATATTGGTTTTGTGACCACAATTCTGACAAGTGAGTCAGTATTTTATTGTTTATTTAATGTTTATAGAGTTATATTAAAGTTGTATTAGAAGTTGATTAGAAAATTTTAACGTTTAGATAGTTAATTAATTAAAAAGGACTAAATCGTAAAAACTATAAAATTTAGTTTCTATTAGTTATATGTGGTAAATGGCTATGGAAAAGTAAATAAGTGGACTTAATTGGTAAATATACCATTTAGAATTTTAGTGGACGATTTTGATGTTTAGTAGAATGAAATTTAATTCATTTTTAGAGGGTAAAAAATTAAATTGATAAATTAATAAGAAATTAAACCAAAACAAAGGTTAAACTAATCAACATATTCTCCATTTGTTCTACCCAAAACCGAAACACTATTGTAGGAAATAGGAAGCTTTCGGCCATAGTATTTTCACATGCATGGTGTGTTTTATTTCACCATTTTTATTATATTTATGTTTTTGAGCTCGTATTAGCTTAATCTAGTTAACCCGGGGGTTAAATTGTAAAATTTTTTAATGTTTTAGATTGTGTCTTAGATGAGTTTGAGGTGTTTGTGAAGTTTGAGGATAGATTATTAAGCTTGATAGTCAAATAGAAGTATTTTGTAAAATAGTTTTTTATGTTCAAGGATCAATTTGTGAAATTAGTAAAGTTGAATGGTAATTATTGTGAAATTGTGTTAGATATGGGTTGTAGTGAGGTTTTATGAAATTCAGTTACCTTGGATTTTGTTTGAATGTGGAAAATTTATAAGTTTTGAATTTAAGGATTAAATTGCTTAAAGGGTAAATTGTTGGGGTAATTACGTAAATATAAATGAATGGCATATTAGCTTGGGATTAATTAATTGAGATGTTTGAATGTATTAATTGAGTGGAAATTATTATTTAGATCAAGAGACAAATCAATCGGATGTTAATCGCGAAAAAGCCAAAGTAGTAGAATAGTTGTTGGTTTTGTGTTCGTAAGTTAATTAAAGTAATTATTTAGTTGTTGATTATAATTTGATGTTATCCATATATTTGGTGATTGGATTCATTGACATTAGAAACGAGAAAGACCATGGTTGAAAGATACTATGGCATTATACCCGAAACGAGAAAGATCATAGTTGAAAAACACTATGGTATTAAACTGGAATATATAAGACCATAGTTGAAAGATATTAGGACACTATATCGGAAATGAAAAGGACCATATTTGAAAGATACTATGATATTAAATCCGAAATTAATAAGACCATAGTTGATAGATACTATGGCAATACATCGGGCGAAAAATCAAGACCATAGTTGAAAGATACTGTGGCACCACCTTGAAAATGTGTAAAACCATGGTTGAAAGATACCACGACATCCTCTGAACAGTGAATTATTCAGAAAGGTGGACAAATTGAATGGATGTTTTTTTAATGGTTTGAGGTTTGTTATGTAAATAGGAATCGAATGAAAACATAGATGATAATTGGAATAATGCATGTTTAAAGTAAATTAACTTTTATTCAGTGAGTTATGTTTATATTTTTTTGAACTTATTGCTTATGTTATTTGCACTTTTCTCTTGTGGATCTTTAAAAGCTCGTATAGTTGGAAGTTTAAGTCGGAGCTCACACTATCCGTCCCTCATCTCGGTAGATGTTTTTGGTCTTTTGATGTTGGTTATAAATGACATATACTAGGAGCTTTTAAGCTATTTTGTCATTATGATGTTGTTTAAGCATAGTTCTAACTTACTTGTATACATGACATTGGTTTTGGCTTGTAAATGTCTATATATGTGTGTTTTGGTCACTTTGTTGTGATTCTTGAAAGTGAATAGGCTTTGGTAGAATGGAATGGATAAATTGGTATGGTTGGTTTATGTTTAAAGTAAGAACTTGTAGCATTAGATGTGGATTTATTTGGTTTATGAAATGTGGTGTCAAATGTGCTTTGAAGGCATGTAAGTGGTTGAATTTGTGTTGGCTTGGCACCTAAGGAAGGAGCATTGTTTTGGCTTGTTTTGGAAGTCATTTTAAGTGCACACAGCTTGGGACACAGGTTGTCACACGGCCGTGTGCCACACACGGTCACCCACACGAGCGTGTGGTTGCTTGATTTTTGGTGCAGGATTTGTCACACAGGCATAGTTTGTTACACGGCTTAAAGAAATGACCGTGTGACACTTATTTCGAGTTGTACACAGTTTTACCACAATGCCATGTCCATGAGCCACACATTCGTGTGACCCCCGTTTCCAATTTTCCTGTATTTTTCTTTTTTAGTTCCAATTGATCCTTGATTGTTTTTAAACTATTTTTAGGTTCCGTAAGTTCGTTATAAAGCTCATAAATGTATATACATTATGAATGTCGTGAGATTTGAATATTTGATTGTAGATTAAGTAACAAATGAATTAAAGATGTTAATTGTTTCGATATGCTCCATAATGCTTTGTAACCCTAATCGGGCGACGGAGATGAGTTAGGGGTGTTACAATACGTCGACCTCTAACTCGACCACCTTGTACATGTTCTGCTCGATTGGCGAATTACAGAATTCCCACATTACAATGAATTCCATTTCGTAATCGCTTAAAGATAGAAATTGGATACATTTCTCAGAATGATATACCTATGGACATTACTCTCTGTGGATTCATATACTGGCTCTGACGGTTGTTAGAATACCAGTCACGCAGTAACTTCATGTTGACCTAAACAACAAACTTGGTTCGATGAAGGAAATATTTTAGATCACCCAATAGAAAAAACTTCAATACAAAATGGGAAAACTTCCAGATTTGACGGACACTTACATCACCCATAATTTCATATATGCCAAGCTCTCTTTCTGACCTACTGAGTTACTATGGCAAATTTATCAGTTGAGTACACTGCCGAGGACTCTTTCAAAAAATGTCTCAAAGGCATACCTAAATCTCTCTACAAAGGCAGACTGACAATTCACCACTTAGGCGTTACAAAATTCCCATAATAGGCTTTCCAAATGAATCGCCACAAAGGATTTAAAGGTGACTCACCACAAAGGCTTTATAGGTGATTCGCCATAAAGGTTTTATAGGTGACTTTCCACAAAGGTTGTAATGACTCAAAATTCAGTGGTATTGAAAAGTGTGGTTTCGGGACTCCATTTTCGTGAACCGAACCTGTAGGAGTGAATTGAATTTGAGATAGG
>CM025144.1:19437187-19448657 GCA_013467495.1 Gossypium gossypioides | reverse complement strand
TATATATGCTTATGTAGAATTGTAATGTTTCAGGGAGTATGACCCAAATAAGCACCAAAATTACGCTCCAATTGGTATTTGATAAAGCATAAAATAAGATGAGATCTTTGTATTTGAAATTCTATAGAAAAGTTTCTTCAAATATGGTAACCGAATCATACTATAATTTTGAAAGAATCCTTGTTTGTTTGAAAATATCCATCAATTAAAAACCAATTAAAATCTCGTATATTGCTACTTAAAATCTTCAAAGAGACGTCAAAAATCAAACAAGATTTTTCAATCAAAACAAGCCAACAAATATAGCAGGTTACACAATGTCTAATTACATTACAAAGTGAGCTGCAACCAACGGTCCAATAAACAATATTTGCATTCTCCCTCTTTGACCATTTTTGACCAAAAATATTACAACATTTTCTTTTCAAGCAAGATAATCATACTCATACAAATCGTCAAAAGAAATGTCCATTAAAAACTTAATCAACAATTATGAAACCAATCATTAATGCATCAAAGCTCATAGCATTAATAAAGTAAACATGGTATCAAAATAATAATAAAAAGTATGTAATTATCCAAAATTAAGTACAAACTGAAGATAAAAATAGTTTATCATTTTATCATCATCATATATCAACCAAAAACTAAAAAAAAAAAAAANTTGTTAGCATCAACACTAAGCAACAAAATAGCATCAACACCTAAGCTCCTTCCCTTGACTTCTAGATTCACCATTATTGTGCATCTCTCCCATTTTTTTTGGACAAAAAATCCGAAGGACAGCCAGGTACCATGAGAAAAAAATCGACATTATAACGCATAGCTTGACTCTTTTGCCTATTGAGAATCTTTATGTTCTTGTTTAGAGAGCTCAATTGCTTATCAATGCAAGCCACCTCAACATTAAGATATTTAATCAGCTAAGCTTGTTTAGCAACAGTCAGACCCTAGGTTGGTCCGTGAGTTTCAACCTTGTAGCCGATGAAACATTTGCCTCCTTATCAGAAGTAGTCTTAGTGCATTCTTCTTCATTTTCATATATAACCTCAATGTAGCATGTTTGCCCTTGTTCCACTTGCTAGAATACGTCAACATAGGTTGCTCAAGCTTAAGTATATCATCCCTAGTCAATTCAAGGTTGTCAATTAAGAGAAAACAATTAGTTATAACATATTTGAAAGCGTAAGTGCTAAAACCGAATGAACATAAAAGAAAAGAGAAGAATAAGGTTCGAATGACCAAGAACAACAAATATTCGATTGTTTGATGATGATTTGAATTGTAATTGAATGAAAAGGAGTTGTCGAATTGAGATCTAAACAAAAGAAGTAAAGTAGATTAGTATTGAATAAAATCGAATAAAAAAGAAACCTAAAAACAAAGAAAGAGAGGGGCAGTTGAAAGAGAGTCCAAGAATGATGAAACTAGGGTTTCTTGAGTCAAAAGAAATTGTTCTTGAACTTCTAGAAATCCCTCAACCAGGTCTGAAAACAAGTGAACAAAAAAATTTGTTAGAATGAAAAATTAAGCAAACTAAAAATTGTTTTGTAACAAAAGAATTCAAAACAACAAGAAAAGAAAAGACATCTTATTTTTGAATGACTCTTGATGAAATAAGATGGGAGAATGTCTTTTCTTAATGGTTTATGAATTGGAATTAAATAAATCAAATATTAGAAACAATTAAACAAGAATAGAGCAACAACTAAAAGAAAAGAAAGAAGAAAGATGAAAAAGAAGGATAATGACGTGTAGAAGTCCTAAGGAGCCTTGGAAACAAGATGAATCCACAAACTCCCTTCAAACGGCTCTAATCTCCCCTCCAAGAAAGTATTCTTGGCAAGGAAAAGCTTGAAGATGATTTCCACAATCTAAAATATTGTTAAAACTTCTTCTAAAAGAAACTCAAGAGAAATTCTCGAAAAGAAAAACTCAAAGAGAATTTTATTAACTCAAAAGAGAATGAAAGAATGAATAAGGGGGCATACCCTATCCATATCCACCCAAGCCCTAACTAATCTCCTAAATTTAAGGAATTTGATAAGTATGCCAGCTAAGCATGATAACTCATCAACTAACTAACTAACTAGCTAATTAACATGAAAAAAAATGTCTAAGTGTGGAATTATGATGGGAAAATCATCCAAGGGTCTAAATGGGATCCTTAGGCTAAACTTTTACATGTTGATTCACTTATTAAATAAAATTGGACAAAAAAATTAAAATGTTTACAAATTGGGCCACTTTGACAATTTGGTTTGGTTTTCAACTAAGTCCTTCTCCAAACTTTGAATTGGGCCTGTTGACATCCCAATAGATAGATTCCAAGATTTTGGACTTGTGACTCGCTTGCTCTCGATATTGGCTCGTTTAAACTCGTAAGTATAATCCATTGCGCACGAGCTTCAAGATTTGGTTTCTTGGACCAAGAATTCCAAGATTTCAATTTTGATTTTCTTGATTATTGAAATCACCCAAAATAGCAAATTTTGACCAAGATTCAGTTTCTTGATTTTTCTTGAAAACAAGAAAATGAATCTTGATTTTATTTTTCTCTCGTATGCGTGTTTAGGACCTTTATAACGAAGTCTTGTATGGTCTTGTTTAATTTTGCTTTGATTTTCTTCAACTTTGACCTTGTTATTAGGTCTTGAATTAATGTAAGCCCATCACGTCCATTGTTCACTTGTTGGGCCTTGATGCTTGCATTAATGCCACTTTTTTATTTTGTTTCTACAGGCTTGACAATTTCACCAAAAATCAGTTTCCCTAAGTCAAAAAGGGATTAAGGATGTTATATTGCAAAAAAGAAATGTCATTTTATTAATACATGTGCTTTTCTTAGATGGTAACAAGTTCTTCATGGCACTAGCTAGAAGTGTTTCATAGTTAGGTTGCAACTTAGATATCCGAAATTCTTATCATTCTAGCCAAGTTTTTCCTAAACCCTTAGTCATGGTCTTTGCTAGATAATCCAAATTAAGGATAAAATCATCTTGATTTACTCCTTGGTGATTTAGAATCTTGCTAATGACAACTAGATTGAATGTGAAGAAGTGTCTACTAACATAGGCTTACATAAAATGCCTATCATCAGGATTGGTGATAGACTTCTTTAGATTATCATAGAACTCTAGGACCACATTCTTCACATAAGCCACAAAAAATAGTAGTTCATTCCCTTTAAGAAAGACATTGATCCCATGCTCAATGAAACTTGATTCCTAAATATTTATTTTATTGATAAATCCCATTTTGTTCCATTAGCTTCATTTTTATTTTATTTTTTTTGCATCAGATATGTCAATGAATTTTGGCTTCTTAGGCACAAGAGCATTAACAATAGTGGTAGTAGTAGTAGCTTCCTTGAATATCTCAAGCACACCAATTATATTGAGGTTATTGTTCCTTTGCTTGGAAGTTTCTAGAATATTTGACCTCTTTACTTTTAGCTTGACAAGCTATGGCATCAAGTTCATTATAGGTACATCATAGTCTTCTTCTTTTATTGTGACAAGTGCCTTTCTCTTGCCTCTTTTCTTTTTTACACTTCGAGAAGGAAGGGTACTTTGCCTTTGCCTTTGCCATAACCATATTTCATCTTAGCATACTCTATAAAATGGTCATGGTAACTACAAGTCTAGTTACTTCCTGAGGTTTAACTAAAGTTTCAATTAAGGCTACAACTACCTCAAACCCTTCTAGATCAGTCTTAATACTAGCCACCTATATTTGATCATCTACTTTAGCCACCTTCTCAACATACTCCTAAACTTCTAGAACAACCTCATATTGTTCTTTCTAAGTTATCCCCTCAATAATTTGATCAAGGGTTTGATCTTGTACAAATTCTTGTTATCCCTCAATCAATCTCTTCTAGTCTCTTGTTTATTTATCTCAATTCTTATAAGACATCAAATGAAGTTTCTTGCCTCCCTCGTTAAGTTTAGCAATATTAGTATGCTTAAAGGTAAAATATTAAGTAAAGTGAACAAAATCATTTTCCTTAGGTTCTTAAGGAAATGTGACATTCCTTTATGATATATTACCTTAGTCAATTGTGATTGGAATAGGTTTAACATGAGTAACTCCTTGTGCAATAGATAATAAAGTTTCCTCATCTTAGTTTTTAGGTTTTCTATGCAAAGGTTGTGGAAAAGGAGATTGTTGGTGTAAATTCTCAAAGAAAGAGGAACTAGGTGTTCTTATTTGCTTAACACAAGCCATTGCCAATTTTTTCTTAGTGTAAGCTTGAGAGAGTTTTGCGTGGGAGAGAAGCTTTCTTTGATTCTTGTGACAATAAAGGAATTTTTTTAAAAAATAAATTTTCTTGGTAAATTTAAGAGAGAAAAAATGTTAATTATACCACAATCTTGTCTCATAAGTACCTGAAATCTTTTAGGGATTTTCCCTCCAAAAATTTTGGGAAGAAATTTTTTTTGTGTGTGTAAAATAATCCACCAATGAAAATTAGGGAACCAACAACCACAATTAGACAAAATGGAACTAAGTGAATAAATTTTGGAGCCATACCTTCAATGCTAAGTTAAATTCGACATATACCCTTTCCATTCCTCAACTTCTCAAATTGCATAGTTTCCAAGCTCTTAGTAAAAAGATTAGCCAATTGATTTTCTATTGGACATGGTTCAACTGAATTATACCTACTTTAGCCAACTCTCTAATGAAGTAATGTCTAATGTCGATGTCCTTTGTCCAAGAATGAAACACAAGGTTCTTGGAGATGTTGATTGCATTAGAGTTGTCATAATAGACAGTCACAAATGGTGATACAACTCTAATGTCTTCTAGCATCTGTCTAATCCATAATAGTTGTGCACAACAACTTTAAACAGATATTTTCTTAGCCTTATTTATTGAAAACAAGATCAAATGTGCCTTCTTTGTAATGACCCAACTTTTACCGATGTCGAAAAATGGGTTTTGAAATCCCATTTCCATAAACTGAGTCCATAAGAATAAAATAGGAAGATGTACAGAGTTAGTATGAGATGAAGATCAGTTAAATAATTTAATCGAGAAAATCGTTAATTAAAGCTCATGGGCTAAATTGTAAAATTTCAATCCTATTGAGTTTTAATTTAAAAAATGCTTAAAGACCTAGTTAGAAATTATCCTAAGGAACAAAATGGTTATTTAGCCATTGTTAAACATGAGATAGTGAAAGATGATGGTGTTTCCCACTTAGTTTTAAATTAGAATTAAAAATGTATATATATCTTAAATAATGAAACTAATTATGCGTAAGTATGTTAATTGAATTGCTAATTATAGTATAAATATGAAACTAAATGGAATGGAAATAAAATATCACCTTTTCTTTCTTATTTTTGCACTATCCATGGTTCAAAAAGAAAGAAAAATTCTTCTCATTTTCTTTTAAGTATTTGGTTCAAAATTTTCCAAGGTAATCAAACTTTTCTCTTGAATTTTTTTTATAAATTCTTGATCATGGGAGCTTGATTTAGCTATCCCATGTATTAATTTCTTCAATTTTTAGGTATTTAACAAGTTGTCATTAGGGTGAAATTGATGAATTAGGCTTGAATATGAAGAGATTGGTAGTTAGAAGTTTGAATTATGTTAGGGACAAAGTTATAAATTAAGTTTGTTAGAAGATTTTGTGACATTAGGGATTAAATTAAATAAAATGAAAATTATCATTAAATTATGTTATAGATAGAAAGTATAAGGTCCCTAATGAAAGGATATGAAATCATATTTTGGTCCAATGTTAGATATGGAAAAATATGAGCATCTCGGATATAGGAACTAAAATGAAAAATATGTTGATTATGTATTTTAATGTGTTTTGGATGTGAACTAATATTGTTTTTATAATTGAATTATTGAGTGTAGCTAAAGACGGCACCAGACCATCTCGAGAGAAAAGAAATATGAGAGTCATAGAAGAGTAACGAAAATTCAATTTGTACTTTTATTATTTGAGTTCAATAGATATATTTATATACACACATGATTATTGTAAACTAGCTAATGAGGTAAGATTAGTACTTATCTCATGAATCGATTCGTATTTTATGATATAATATGTTGAGAACTGAATTGAGATGATCATGGCATAATCGAGCATGATATGAAACTATGATATGTGATCATGAACATACATATTGGTTCATTGGTTACCCTATTAACTGTCTTGAGTAGAGTCGAGTATAGTTGACATGTCATAGGATTGGATTTGTGTACAACTTTATACTTTGGTTTATATCGATGGGGTGCGGAGCACATATTTATACTTCGGATGTCCGATGAGGTGCGGAGCACATTTTACTTCAATTTTATCGATGAGGCATGAATCACAATTTATACTTTGGACATTCTGGTAAAGCACTAAGTGTCAGATTGGTGCGATGGTTGGATGATCTGTGTATCCGTCTTGAGTCTGTGTCCAGTTAATAGGGATTATAAAATATGAACTTGTTAAATGATTATTGATATGAAATGTTGATTCAAAATGATATATATTATGTATTCATATGAAATGTGACATTGTTGGAAAATTAGGTTTGGAAAACACAGTGAAAATAAATTTAGGAAAAAATAAGAGTTTTAAAAAAAATTCCAAAACAAGAACTTGGTTGTGATATCTAAAATAATAAACACTTAATGAAAATTGTATCTTTTCGATTCGTCTAGGATGAACGCTTCGACCGAGTAGTCTTCTCCGTTACTCTGAAGCTAACGTCTACAAAGTGTGGAACTACTAAGGAGGCTTTTATGTAGGCTAACTAATTACATCAAAATAAAACTCCTAAGTAGAATGAAACCCTAATTAATCTAAACAAAAAGTAGTTCTAGTGGAACTAAACATTCTTGTTTAATAAGAAACATAAAACTCCTAATTAATTTAAAATAATTAAAAAATCAAAAATTTCGGAATCAACAAATAATAAAAATATAGAACCTAATAGATACAATATTGAGCTCATATATAATCAAAATTAAGCCTTAAAGTTGAACCGAATATGATTTAAACTTGAATTAAAGCTCGAAACTCATAATTTCCCGTAATAATTTCATCCAAAAATTCTACTTGCACAGTCTTCACTAAAACGATCATAACTTGATCTCCTGACCTTGAAATCAAGAGATTAAAAGTGTGTTTTGAATCTAAGAGATAGCTCTTTGAATGCTATACATACATATTAGCCCTAAAATGTCTGGATCCGATCCAAAAATGTGTCATGAGTCGATTGATTTTCCAAACTAGAAAATTGGCAACTTTAGTGAATTGAATTTAATAAATTTCACCCCATCAGTGCATGTATCATTCCCCCTTTCCTTAAAAAGATTCATCCTCGAATCTTGTCTTTGGTCAAACTAGAAAGAGTCTTTATCATAGATGGAATGACTTAATCAAGCTTCTTTCAAATGATCAATAAATTCCTGAAAGAAAAAAGTCCACTAGACAAATTCAAATTAGGATTAGTGAAAACATAATCATTCATTTCCTTTGTATAGGTTCTTTCTTTGCATTCTATATTTCAATTTCAATTGAACTCTCTAATTTTACCTCATAAGAATTTTCACTCACCAAAATTGGACCATCAAATTGACTTTTATTGCTCAACGTATATGTTATTTTAGTCTTTTTTTCGTGAATCATCCTCACTTCCCTTCAACCCCTCACAAAAATTTTGAACATTGAATCCATCAGAATATAACTTTTTAAGAGGACAATAAAGGTCTAACTCATCCAAACTCATGGACTCTAGGAAATAATTCCCACAATCAACTTTTTCAGGTTCATAATGTTAGCTCGATAAATCAAACTGAAATTACCAAGAAAGGGGGGTGAATTGGCTTTTAAAAATTTTGTGAAAGCTAGAAAGAAAATTAAAAGATGAACATGATAATTTAAAGTGGTTCGGCTCCAATTGCGTACTCTGCTACCTTAGCTTTCCACAACTAAAGATTTTTCCAAATTCACTAATTTGATAACCTTTGAGGACAAGGTTTAACCTTACAACTCTCTTAAGATTTCTACCCCAAATCTTAACACTCAAACCCTCTCAAGGAAATACAAATAAGCAAACAAAGAAATAATCCTTACAAGATCAAAGTGTTTGCAAATTAACCTTAAATACAATGAAATACACTTGAGCAAAAGAATAAAAGTAAAACTCACAAGTGTATGTAAACAGAATATGGAAATAGTATGCTCAAAGGTTGTTTGATTGATGATTTTTACTTGAAAGTGTTTTCTTATTGTTGTAGTAAATTTAGAAGTTGGTATTTATACCCCTTAATTGATTTCCAACCGTTGAGATTGTTGTAGTCATGAATAGAATTGTTGGGGATGTAAAAACCAAAACATTTAATTCACCTACAACACCGAGTATCGATACCATATAAAAAGGTATCGATAATTTTTACAATAAATGCCTTGCTATGGATACTAAAATAATTTTATCGATACTATATAAAAAGGGATCAATACCGTATTGATACTTTGGAAGTTTTGTGAAAAAACAGAATGTTTTTTTAATAATGTTTTTAAGAAGGAGTATCGATATTTCAGAAAATATCGATACTTAATAAAAAGGTATCGATACTTGATAGGGTTTGTGAATAACAAAATCCCATTTTGGTATCGCTTTTAAGAAGGGTATCAATAATTTATAAAATATTGATACTTGGCCAAAAAGGTATCGATACTTTTTGGCCTAGAGCTATTTTGTCATGTTTGAAAAATATTTTGACTTGGTAAAATGATAAAGGACTTTCTTACTTAATCAAAATCATTTTAACTTGATTTTAAAATTGTTTCAAAACTATTCTAAGAGTTCAAAGTAGATATTCAAAATTTTATCTCTTAGACTTTAATTTTAAACAAATCATTTTGTCAACTTTTTCCAATTTTAAATTTTATTTAAAAATACTTAAATTTGTTATATCAAAACATTTTATCAAATAAAGCTTGGTTTAACAATCTCCCCCTTTTTGATATAACAAAACATTTGGTAAATTTGTTTTTGAATAATTTGCTCCCCCTTAATAAAAGTCATTTTGAACATAACGCCAAAATAAAATTTGACAAACAATGTGGCATTAATTTTTACTTTAAGGAAAATTGGTCACAAAAATTGCATAAGTTAGCATAAACAAATAATCTATCAATTTATCTTTTCTTCTCCCCCTTTTTGTTATATCAAATGATAAATAAAGCTTAAGGAGAAAATATGTTAGTCCATCATAATAGATATATAAAAGTAAATGGGAAAGGAATTAAAACAATAATGTATTTCAAAATACCAATAAAGCTATAAAGTGCAATAAGATATAGACATAGGCATAACTAAAGAAATCTAGGTGCAAATGTTATGAGTATGAAATGAATGACTTAAATCTACTCTAATCATCACTAGGAGAAAAAGGAAGAACCGAGAGGAAGTGAGCTAAGAGAGATGCCATTTGTGCCTCCAATGTTGATAGTCGAGTGTTAACATCTTCCCTAAGACCTCAAATATCATTGCTCAATAAAGGGATAGAATTGAGAAGAGCATTATTAACCTCAGAAGACAGTTGAGCAACATGAGATGAAGAAGCCAGTTGAGAAGCATGCTCGGGTAAAAGGACGTGTTCAAAAGCACCTTCATCATCATCATCATCAACAGTCAAATTACCTCCATTGATCCACTCACCAGAGTTGGCATCATAGTGATAGTCGGCATGGTGAAGTGCTCCGTAACTTATGGGTTGATTGGACATGATGGGGAGTCTCCAATAGTGCTAATTCCTAATAGTATAAATATATATGACAAATACGTGTCATGAGGAAGGGTGATATTTGTATTCATCCCCCTCCCGATAGCGTTAGTAATGCCATTAAACATAATAAGAGCAAGGTCGGGATGCCTATTATTTTGGACAGAATCAAGCCACCAATAATCGGTGTTTCAAAGCTTGGCATGTTTCATAATAGGACATAAATTCCAAGTTAGGATAAGGTGGAAGACTCAATCATGTCAAGAAAGTTCAAAACCTAACCAGACTGAATGAAAAGAGCTTGATTAAAAGGGCCCTTTTCATTGGAGTTACCTACGGAAGGCAAGTGTAACAAATCTTCAAACTCTTTGACAGTAAGGCGAATGGGAGAGTTCATTAAAAATAAGGTGATGGCAACAACAAGATCACCAGACTCATCATGTTCGAGCTTGGAATTTGAATAAAAGGCTCAAACAAGGTTATAAAATGTCGGTGAAGAAATTTTTTAAAAAATTCATCCAATCCCAATCTTGAAAAATAGATAGATAAATAAAATTTATTGCTTCAAGCATTCTAACGTCTATTTTTCTAGATTCTTAAACATTTTTCAAAACAAATTTTTTTATTAAAACGAGATCAAGAGTTTGAGGATTAAAAACACTCGTTAAAAGATTACTCTACCTTACTAGATGGGTTAGATGACAATGCACTGGTTCTTGGCATTTTCTTAAGAGCCATTCTATCTAATTAATCACTTAGAAACACTAAGACTCAAAAGAAAACTCTTTAGGGAATTTTAACAAACACTTGGTGGGCAAGGGTTTTGGGTAAAAATGTTAAAAAAAACTTTAGAAATAGGTAACCTCCTGCAACAAAACATAATATATAGTGTTCAAAACAACCCAATAAAACATCAACAAGCACTATTTCAACCCACATTTTATAAAATCAACAAGTTGAAAGTTTTATGGTTTGACCTCAAAAATGTTGAAATAGGTAAAATCTCCAAGCAATGTTGAACAAATCTTGAGGAAATGATGTTTGAAGGTGTTGAAAAGCCAAGATTTAATGAAAAAAATGAAGAAATTTTGGAGAAGATTTGAGAGGTTTTCAGTGGAGGGAAGAAAAATTCTTAGGTCTTTTGAAAATTTGTTTTAAAAATTGGTGCAAGTATCTTTAAACACCCCGTGGTATCAATAATTTCTCACGAGTATCGATATTTTTAAATTGGTATCGATACCAAATTACGATTCTGTTTTCCAAGTACAGTGAAAATTGCAAAGCTAAGATTTTTTAGTTTTTAGAGGTTCTAAGGGTCTTAAAATGACTCTAAGATCATCCCTAAATGTTTCATATGCATAGAAATGAAAAATGTAAGCATGATGCATATAATTCATAAATCAAACTTAGATTTTAAAGAAAAATGACTAAATTAGTAAGTGTAAAACTAATTTAATCAATTCAAAAACATCACAAGAGCAAGTCATGCTAGATAAATAATGTCAAAATAGATCAAATATCTACATAAACTCCCCCTATCTTTATGCATACAAGAGCCATGAAATCTTTACTTAACAAGCTTTTTGCAACAAAAATAATCAAAGAACATAAAACGTTTCAACACAAAATCAAGGCAAGGTCGTTAAAACCTAGTTCTCTCCTAAGTGTCCAAAATCTCTCTTTGTCTAATGGTTTTGTAAAAATGTCAGCTAAT
>CM025144.1:19342784-19352820 GCA_013467495.1 Gossypium gossypioides | reverse complement strand
AAATAAAAAATTATCCAAAAAAAATCCTTGAACCTAAATAGTAATAATTTTATTTATATCTACTATTTATATTCTTAAATTAAATTTCACATTTTGTACTATTTATATTATTGAATTGTTTAATCATATTATTGAATTATTGATGATGCCATAAAATATTCGTATTAAAATTTTATGTTGGTATCAAATTCACATTTTATCTTTAAGATAACTTTTATTAAAAAAATCATATTTTTTCATGTAATTTATTTTTTAATTTCAAAATATATAGTGACAAGAATGAGAAGATAATTGAAGCAATTAAGCAAACAAAGAAGCTAACCCGTATATAAAAGATTAATAAATAAATTATGAGGGGATGAAAGTTAATAATAAATTTGATTATGGTGGGCAAATTTGATTATGGTGGGTGACAGTGGTTACAAGGACCCAAAGTCATTTTTTTAAAAATTTAACTCGAACAAATATATTTGATTTGATTCGAATTCCATCTCACTCAACTCAATTCGAGAAAATTTCAAAGCACGTTAGGTTGATAAATTAGGATTCGTCAACTCGATTGACTCAAAAATTTTTCATTCGATTTGATTCGATCGAACACTCACCCCTACTTGCGGACGCCACTGATTTAATTTCTTATATTTTTGGTCTGCTATTTTTATTATAAGTGATAACACGTTTGTAGGTGGTTACTTATTGAGTTGGAAAAACGGGTGTAGTGGGCTATTAAAGAATTGAATCTGGATCTAGACTTGGCAAAGGAAGCTCGTTTGTTTCAATTGCGTGAGTTAGAGGAGTTTTGATTTTTGGCATATGAAAATGCCAAGTTGTAAGTTGTAAAAAGAAAAAAGCAAACTCCGCCATGATGCTATGATTAGACGCAAGAGCTTCGTACCGGGTCAACAAGTTTTGCTATTCAATTCTCGTTTGAAATTATTTCCTGGTAAACTGAAATCTGGATGGTCAAGACTATACACAGTCAATCGAGTGTTAATTAACAGAGCTATTAAATTAATAACTCAGGATGGTCAATCATTCATGGTGAACGGCCATCGATTGAAATTATATTTTGGAAGGATGCCGAATACATTTAAAGAAGTTCACTACCTTGCGCGTGAATCCCACATTGACAACATGGACGAACCAACAGTTGAAAATGAGGACCCTAAAGAGATGTGTAATAGCTCGTCCGACATAGATCATATCAATATGTTAGCGTATAATTGAGTAAGCCAGAGTAGTAATGGGGTGAATATTTTGTTAAAGTGTTGGGATGACATGTTGCGTGAATTTATCAGTACGCCCTTGTGAGGGGCACCTTGCTGGAATTCACCATTTGGCGAACTCTAAGGTTGGCGAACTCTAGGGATTGGCAGATTCTTTTATGACACAATCTACCAACCCTAGATGTTCTGGGCGAACTTGTTAATTAGCGGTGCGATAGAGTTGTTTTATGTGGAAACAATAGCTCGGTGAGCATCGTTAGAGTTCAGTTCAGACCTAGTTGGAATTAAACTAGAGTATTCTAGATGACAATTTGATATGTTTAGGCAATTGAATGACCTGTTTAGTTGGTCTCTTTAGTGTACAAGCAATGTTTTACCACTCTAACTAGTGGTAGTATCTGTGTTTGGTAAAAGATTAGATTTCAATCCTTATTATGCAAGCTTATTCTTTGAATTCAAGGACAATAGTGGGGTTTCTGACCTTTCCACTAAGCTTATTTTCGTTGTCTATGCTATAAAAAGGGTGGCTATACCTAACATGTTTCACTTTTACTTTCCCTCTGTGTTCTCTCCGACGTCCTTAAGAAATTTCTTTTTAAGTTATCTTCTATAGATGAGACGAGAAAGGTTTCCAGGAGCTTGTCAAAATGCCATTGATAAGTACCAATTGACTGGTAATTTCTAGAAAACCTTAGGTTGATGTCGAGGGAATTTACGTCTTTGCATTAGTACATGCATGATCAATATATAGTAGATAAATGGTTTGGTAATTGTGATTGTTTCTTATTTAGCTCAAGAAGCTAGAGAAGGTCTAAGTGGTCGAGGCAAAGGACCAATAGAGTAGATTCTATCTTGAAGGTTTTGGTGAGTTCCTTTATGCTTCCTTTGGGTTTTAAAACTCTATGATATGGAGTCATGTAAGGTAAGTTGTCAATGCTGAATATATGTCAATGTGTTGTGTATTAACGAGTCAATATTGTGTGTGTACATGGCCATGGTCACGGTTAATACCCACCTTGTGTGTGAGCCCAATACCATACTACTTGCGATATTTGAAAATGTGGAAAGAAGCTTCATTTGTAATGCCTCCGGTGGGGCAGCTTTATTCCAAACCAAACTGGTAGATCACGACCCAACCTTGTAAGAGAACATGTGTTCATTTGACAAAGAGTATAAATAATGATATATGATTATGACTAATATGCGATTCTGATTTCTGAAGCATGGGGACGAGGTTGGCACAAGGTTGAGTCACAGGTAAACATACATGATTGAGAGAAGTGTGCATGAATTATTGGTATGTGCCCACTGAGGATTTTATGTGATATAATTGTGATGTGTGTACCAGTGAACTGTACTGGCAGATTTGGCGTAATGTTATTGCAGGGCAGAGTCTCAAAAAATGTCTTTATCGTTGAGTCGATCAGGGATAATCTGATAAACATGTTGTGTCTTTTGGGATCTCACTAAGTTTAAATGAACTTACTCCATTACTTTTCCTTTTCAGGAGATTGATTAGTAGAAGAAGAATCAATAGAAAGGGACTACGTCAGAGCTGTGTTTGCAAATGAGCCACTTGACTATTTTGTATCATGCATGGATGTTCGACAAAAGGCATATACATACGTTTTGTGTTTAACTTTTGCTTTTACTTCGTAAATGTATTGTTTTGTCTTATAAAATGTAATTGTCCTTGGTTATAATTGTGATCGCCAAACTCCCTTGATTTGTAGTTTCCAAAACTATCTTTTCCTAAGTGTATTTGTTGTTAATAGTGGAGCTTGATTGATGGGTAGATTATTAATTCCTATTACTCTCTTTAAAGATGAAATAACAATTAAGCAAAGAATAACGATTTAAACGTAAAAGGGGAATCCTTATAACTGCTTTCTCAAAGTTTAAAAGCAAGTCAAAGGATTTGAATCTGTCAGTAATGCCCCGGTCTGTTGGGCTGTTGATTTGGCTGTTCAATTACGCCAGGTCTTCCTAATAAGCTAAAGGGTGTTACAAGATGCTTCAAGCTCTCACTGAGGTTTAACACTATCGTATAGATTTTTATTATGGATTTTTAATCTAACATGGTGTAAATATGTAGTTGAGTAATTTGAATTTGAATTTTTTATTATTTCTTTTGTTTATTTTGAATGTAACTAGTTGCCCGATTAATTTTTGGAACCTTGAGGATAACTATAGAATTCGAGGAAGTTTTGAGATAATTTTGAGATTTCTTGGGGGTGTGTCACAGTGAAATCGTAATACCAAGTAAGGGATATCGTGATTTCTTCAACAGATTCGATTGAGGGACCAAAAATTTTTAGGTATCTGGATATCGGACCCTTGATATTGCGATATCCTTGAAATTTCAAAAATAAAAAATTTGGTTCATCCACAGTAGTATCGTGATATTGGACTTTTGAAATCACAATACCTCGTGTAGTGCTGAAATGGTTGAAGGTCCAAAAATGGGGGATATCGCGATATCCACTCTTGGGTATCACAATATTCGAGTCAGGTCAAGAAAAATACTCATTTTTGACATCGTGACCCACGTGTTTAGCCCTATTTTAACCCTTAAATACTCAAGAATACTCCAAAAATCCCTAAAATTTTCTCAATTCTTCTTCCCTCACTCCTTTTACACTTTTCTATTAATTGTTTGCTACATTTAGCTCACTAGTTTACTTTATTGAGTAGATTTTATTTGTTCTCTCCCTATATTGGCAAATTCCTCTTCCTCTTACTTTGGGGACTCTCAAGTAAGCAAGAAGCATAGAAAAAAAAGGTATTCTTCTTCAGCATTGACAAAGAGTTCAAGTTTCCCATCATTTGTCTTGATACATTGTATGCTTTTTGTTTGGAACATTCATTATTAAATTTTGTTATGCCTACTCGTCAAAATAGATCCCAATCTTCATCCATCAAATCGCTTGAGTTTAATAGTGCAAAATTTGTATCAAAGCAAGTGACCGCGTTCGCACGTGTGCATAAAACAAACGATTTTATAAAATGATTTTATAAGCGTGGCTTTACTACAAACGTATAAGTCAATTGTAAAATTTGTAGTGTTATAATGGGACACCAGAGTTTTCGAAGGATTGAATCCAAAGGAGATGGCAATTGAGCAATAAATAGCATACACGATAGAGTATATTGTGCGATAAAAGAGATTGACTACTAATACGATTTTATAGTAAGCTAAATCATAACAAGGAAATTTTGCAAGAAAATGAAATATGTTAATCTAGGGACTAAATTGCAAACTAGGGACTAAATTGCAAAGAGTATAAAATAAAGAAATTAACCAAATAAATGAATAACGGTGGTTGGTTGCTTTTGGAATGGTTCACTGGTCCTCAAACTAGGGACTTCAATTACTAAGTGGCTCCATTTGATCTTTTGATCTCAATTTTACTGACTTAGACGAATTAATTCATTTATCTTTCGATCTCACTGATTAATCTAGGACTAATGAACGGGTGTGTAACAAGATTACCTCTCAGCCTCACTTGCCTAGATGTTCCCTTCGGGGGGTCACTTCCTAAGCTTTTAGGTGTTTTCGATTTAGTTAAATTTATTACAACTTACTCCTTTATCTAGAAATCAGCTTACCCACATCTCCAAAAGCCAACCCCCTTTTAGATTTAGCTACTCATGCTACAAATAAAGAGAATGAACATGAAAATGAAAAGTAAATAAGCCATTAAAGTGAAAAAATATAAAAGTTCAGATTTTTATTAAAGAAATCTTCAAGAACATGAAACTAAAAGCATTTAACAAGAAAATATAAAACAATAAACATAAAAGGAACAAACTTTAATTGATTGAAAGTAAAAGAAATTGAAATACATTAAACTAAAGCTAAAGATGTCTTACAACCAAGGTACAAGGATAGAAAGTGTAAATAAACCTAAGCTATAGTGATAACTAACTTAACTAATAAACCTAAGCTACAGTGATAACTAACTTAACTAACACTAAGAACATCAATAACAAAGAAGTAATTTCAGAAAAATAAACTCTAAAACTAAGAAGGAAGAAGAGAAAATATAAACCTTAGAAAAAGTGCAGAAAACTAAGAAAAAACCTAGAGAAAACTAAGGCTAAAACTAAACTAGTGTGTGTGTCTCTCCTCATTAGCCAAATTTGGCTATTTTAGTTTACAATCTGATAGAATTTTATTTCCAAAATTGCCCCTACATAGGCCTTGAGTGATTGGTGGATTAAGTGGACAAAAACTATCATTTTTGTCAAATTTTGTCCCTTCACGATGCCAGTGTCGCAATATCCAAAAGAGGGTATTGTAATACCTCGAGTAGTTTCGAGACTTAGAGTCTTCTTGGAAGGGTGGATATCGCGATACCACTGAAGGGTGGTCTCCAATCTTCCATATTGTTAGAGGTATCGAGATCACAAGGTGTGGATATTATGATACCTTTTCCTTTGGTGTCATTCTCTCTCATTTGCAACCTTCAACATGTCCCTGCACCGCTCATCCACATGTTGGACCCCCAATGGAACAATTGGCCAAATTAGGTCACAAAATGAGCAAAAACGAGACATTTTCACTTATAACTTAAAATCTAAAAATTATGAAAAACTATACAAAAGATGCTACTTTGCTTGAGAATAAGATCCTTAAGTATACCAAGAAAGCCTAATTTGTCATATCAAATTATGGAAGATCAAACTCCTCCACACTTAACTCTTTGCATGTCCTCAAGCAAACACACCAAACATGCAAAAGGAAAGACAACTCTTGGACTAAATCAAACAATTAAGTCACATAGCGGTAAAACATCAAACTCATATAAGAACTACTTCACATGCAACTTAAGAGTGATATCTAGCTAACTTGTTTATTCCTAATGCAAACATAATCAGGTCACTAAGTTAAAATATTAATAGATATAGAGGCAATGGAAATGAATGTATGTACAAGTGTTATGCATCAAAATAAATTATTCGGATCGCTCATAAATATTTAAAAAGAATTGGTCATGTTCATTCAAATAAATGCAAGCTATTTACGAATTATTGTGTTAGTGACTTATTTGGGTCCCAAAGGCCTTTTAGGCTTGTAGTGTTCTGAGGCTTAGGACGGTTTGGAATTCAAAAAATAGATACCTAATACGGGTTCAAGTACTAGAATTGTTAAACACATGCCATTGTTCCATACTCGTCCCTAATTTATTTATAAGCTCACCTCCTTATTTCTCCAAAATGTTAGAAGGTATTATGTGAGATTAGTTATGTGAGATTAGTATGTACTAACTCACGTAATCCCTTCATTTTCTTTTTTTTTCTTCACACACAAAGGCACCGTAATGTTTCTACCTAGCCCTCAATGTTCATGGCCCAACATCCATTACGTAGTGTATTTTAAAGAATAAGACTAAGAAGGATCAAGTACTAGACTCATTTAGGCTTGAGGCTTTGATCTTAAGGCTTACAAGAAAAGGTTAATCGAGGCTCAAAGATATGGGAACTAGGGGTATATAGTAATAGGTAATCTTTTAGGCTCTAGGTTATTTCAAACAATGCCTAAGGTCTTTCCTGAATCACTCACATAACACCAATTCTTTCAAGCATACATTTATTTAAACGAACAATTAACAATTCAAATTATTTATCTACAAGGGTTCGTATACTTTATTCATCATATGGTACACTTTATACATTTTCATTTAGGTTATTGTCTCTACCCTATTATACACATTAACTAATTGAACTGATTAGTTTACAATTAAGAATAGCAAATTATCTAGTATCATTCGAAATTTATAAGTTCGGTAATTTTATGTACTTATTCAATATTTACAGCTTATGACTTATTACCTAATTGTAGTCCAAGCACCATGCAATAGCACTAAATAAAATGAAAAATATTTTTTTGTATTTTTGAAAAAGGCGAAAAAATAAAAATAAACACACAAAATAACGTAAAAGCAAAAACAAATAAAATACATAATGTGCATCCCCCTACACTTAGACCACACATTATCCCCAATGTGTTCCCGAAAAAGATATGAGGTTACCGGACTTCCCTAGAATAGAGTGTCAAACTAGCTCGAGGGTCCATGTCCTTGTTGAATCTCGTGAATGTTGTGTAGCCTTTCAGGGTAACTTGATGCACATAAAACAAACATAAAAAAAAACCAAAATACGAAATATAAAAACAGAAAAATAAGTTCCAAAAGTAGTGTAGTTTAATAGTTTACATACCGCACGAATAATTACAAATAAATTGTGAAAACATGTAACTAATCTAAGTCCGAACTAGACTCTTCGATCAAAAACATGTTTCGGTTGAATGCATGATTCCTCTTCACGAATAATTCCTAGAAAATTAGGCTTTCTTAGTATACTTATGGAGCTTATTCTCAAGCAAAGTAGCGTCTTTTTCTTAGTTTTTCGTAATTTTTAGATTTTAAGTTAATAAGTGTAAATGCCTTATTTTTTTTTACTCATTTTGATTTCTAAATTGGCCAATAGTGCCATTGGGGGCCCTAACATATGGTTAAGTGATGTAGGGATGTGTTGGAGGCTGAAATTGGGTGAAAATGGCACCAAAGGAGAGGGTATTACGATATCCAAACCTTGGAATCACGATACCTCCGAAAGAATCAAGATTGGAGACCACCCTTCAATGGTATTGCAATATCCACCCTCCAAGAAGGCCACCAAGTTCGAAACTGTCCGAGATATCATGATATCCTCTTCCTTAGTATCGCAATACCGATATCATAAGGTGATAAAATTGGACAAAAAGGGTAGTCTTTGTCCACCCAAAGTAGTAATCAATGAAGGTTGATTCAAGGGTATTTTGGGCACACAAATTGGGTCAAAATAGATGCTATATCAACCAAAATTTGGCTGAGAGGAAAAAGGAGGCCACATTACCTTAGTTTAGGATTAGTTTTCCTTAGGTTTTCTTCCTCTTTTTTTAAGGTTCCTTATTTACATTTCCTTAGCTATAGACATTTCCCAACAACTTTTCTTCTTGTTTTAGTTGTTCTTAGTGTTAGTTAAGTTAGTTATTACTGTAGCTTAGGTTTATTTTCACTTTTAGTCCCTGTACCTTGGTTGTAAGACATTTTTAGATTTAGTTTAATGTATTTCTATTTCTTTTACTTTGCATCTGTTAAAGTTTGTTCCTTTTATGTTTATTGCTTCAGATTTTCTAGTTAAATGCCCTTTAAATTTTTTTGCATAAAAATCCCAACTTTTATATTTTTTTTCAAACTTTGCTTTAATGGCTTCTTTGCTTTTCCTTTTCTTGGTTGTTAGTTTTATTTCCAGCATGAGTAGCTAAACTTTTAAGGGGGTCGGTTTATGGAGATGTGGTGAGCTAATTTTTGGATGAATGACCAAATCGTAATAAATTGGACTAATTTGAATGAACTTAAAAGCTTAGGATTGATAACCCTAAGAGAACATTTAGACAAGTGAGACCGAAAGGAGATCTTATTGAGCACCAATTCATTAGTCCCAGGTTAACCAGTAAGATCGAGAGATAATCCGAATTAAATTATTTAACTTGGTAAAATAGAGACTGAGAGGTAAAATGGAGTCATTTTTGGAGTTTAAGCGATTTGCATCCCTAATTCTAAGATTAGTGAATCACATCAATGTCAACCAACAACCGTTTGTTATTTCATTGTTAATTTCGCAACTTTGCATGTTTTACAATTTAGTCTTTGCTAGCTACATAGTAAAGTAGATTAGTTTCTCCTAATTTTATGGTTTGTCGTAATATAAATTTTTGCGATTAGTTGATTAGACTCGTTATTTTATACACACGATATTTAGAAATTGTTCAGTCCATGATTCTCTTGGGTTCGATCCTTGGAATACTTTAGTGTTCCATTGTAACACTACAAATATTACAATTGGCTTGTCACATTTGTAGTAAAGCCACAATATTTATATTGTATTTTAATTCTCAAGAGTTGATTTTCTACTCTCTCCCGTCGTTCGCGAGATCGAGGGAGAGGCGGTCAGCATGCCATTGGATTAAAGTTCGAGATTATACTTTGGTTTATATCGATTAGGTGAGGAGAGCATTTTATACTTCGAACGTCCGATGAGGTGACAAGCACACATTACTTTGGTTTATACCGATGAGGCGCAGAGCGCAAATTATACTTTGGACATACTAATGAGGCACTAGTGTAACACCCCTCACCCAACCCAATCGTCAAGTCCGAGCTACAGGATGCTACAGTAAAAAATAGAACAGTTACAGACATTAAACAGATAATCAAATCAAAAACCATTAATTTTAAATAGTACAATCATTCGGTACAATTTAAAACCTTTCCTGAGTTTTATACGAGCTTATGTAAGCTCTAAGATTGACTCGAGATTGAACAGAAAGTAGTTTGCAACATTTACATAATCTCAACTTGACTGTAAGACCCTGAAAATAGGTCTAGTAGTTTCGGGTAAGTTTACTGGGTTCCGAGTGACAATTAGGAGTTAATTGGGTTTATTAGTATTTTTTTAACTTAGTTAGCTTAATTTCATTTAAAAATCGGTAAATAATATTCCAGAAAATAAAAATATTGTTAGAAAAATTGATATTATGGTTTTAAATAATTTTTGGGTAAATTAAATATTTTGGGTCTAATTAGAATTGAAAAATAAAATAAAATGGGGGTTTAATTGAGAGAATTTAAAATATTAACTAAATAGGACTATTTTGAAAAACAAGAAAATGCAAGAGTGGTTTTATAGCGAATTATCTTTTTTTTTGGAATTTTGGAGGGAAAGGAGTATTTTGTAAAACAAGGGAAACGTGGGAGTGGCTT
>CM025144.1:19206498-19217760 GCA_013467495.1 Gossypium gossypioides | reverse complement strand
TTTTTTTTTTTTTGCAATTATACACATTAAACTTTGATTTTAGTTCAAATGTATGCATAAAAATTTGATTTTGATTCAATTGTTTACATTTAAAGAAATGAATACATCAATTTATTTTTATATTAGATAACTTTAATTATTTGTGTATGTAATATATAAATGAAAATGACGTTAGATCGATAATAATGTTGGTTGTTTATGAAAGTTGAATCAAATCAAAATATCATGTATAAAATTTCACAAAATCAAAGTTTATGTATAGCATCGCACATTGAACCAAATTTCATGTGTAATTTTGAGATTTATCCTTTTTCAAAACTATAGGGTTAAATATATTTTTGGCTTAATATAACATTTGATATATAAACTTGACACTTTTTCTTAATTTGGCATCTAAGTTTTTTTTTTTCCAATTTGATACCTAAACTTGACTTTTTTTTTGTCACACCTGGAAATGTTAAAGGATAAGTATAACAGTAATTTGAGATATCAAATTATAAAACTTTCTGTTTATGAGGGTTTTAGTGTAATTACGTAAATCTTGTTCACTGATTTGGTAATTAGTTAAATTTCAACTATTAGTTCTGTTACTTTAGAACTAAATTTTTCTTTTAGTGGGAAACATTATGATTAAGAGTATTAATCATGCTGACTGACTTGGGATTAAGGGAACTGGTAGTGGAAAAATTATATAATGGGGGAATTATTTCATTTTGGTATTCATGTTATTTCTTTATTCCATCTTTTTCTCTAGTTTATTTTACAAGAAAGGAAATTAAGGAGCGATTTGCATGAAGGGAAGAATCTAGGTATTAGTCTAAATAATTGAGAATTTAGAAATTTGGTAATCTTTCTAACTCTACCATACCTTTTGATTAAAGAAAAAGTTGGAAAGTCTGAGAATTTCAACATAATTTATTTTGAACCGTGATGATTTAAGTCATAGTTAGCATTTATAACTCCCCTGCATGCAGATGAATTAAGGTTTTCTTACACATGCATGTCTTTGTTTTGGTCTTTATATGGTTGTTATGCTTAGCTAATCAAGAAAGCGGAGGTCCAAGTGAGAAAGGGAAGGCTAAACAGGTGTACGTCGTGTCAAACCCAGGTATTTTTTTGGTGAGTTTTTTTGAAGTCAATTCCTCATGTTGTACTATGTATATCAACACAATGTTTTTTTTGTGGTATGCTTGACTTCATGTTCTACTGATGATGAGTAGTTGAATTATTGTGGAATGTTTATCATACAGTTGAATCATGCATAGTGATGATCTACAAATGAATGTCTGGTTGTATGTATAAGTTTGTTGTTTATGGAACTGTCACTGGTAAAGTAATTACTGAAGAGATTAACATTGATATGGTTCGATAGGTGATATGTTCGGTATGATTTGTGTTGTGTTTTTAATAGTATGTTTAGTTGAGTGCTTGTTATATTGTCAATCATGAAAATAAATGGTATGTGGGGTATGGAGGTACGTAATGGGGGATGAAAGATGAAGAACGTAATGTTGTGTACCCAGTGTCACATGTTATTTGTTTTGTGGAGGTTTGGACAGATTGTACAGATAATGTATACGCATGATATTTTGTTTTGCGGAGGTTTGATTGGATTGTATAAAGATATATGCACACATGTATATGATGACCTTCCATGGGTTCTTTCAAGTATGAGACATTATAGAGTCCAAGGCTTAAAGCCTCATGTGTATTATGCAAGTCTATGGCCATGGCATATGAAAGTTATGAAAGTCCGCCGAATTTGTCTTTTGAGTTTTATGTCAAATTTACGTATGGGACTTCACCATATAAAGTCCGCAACAGAGTTTCGCATGTATGAATCCGCCATATCTATGAATATTTTTCTATGAATTCGTATGTATGAATCTGCCATATCTATGAATATTCTTCTATGATTTTGCTTATATGAATCTGTGGTATCTATAAATATTCTTCTATGAATCCGCATGTATGAGCCTGCCATATCCATTAATCTTCTTCTACGAGTCCGTATCTAGAAATTCGCACAAAAGAGTCTACATGATTGTCTGCCAAGTTAATCCAAAATGACTCTCCCATTTGGTGGGTTTTATGCGAAGATTATACGCAACAAGTTTGTATGGAGAGACTATATGCTACATGATCTTTCACAGGAGGAATTTTCATGCATTATGTACTATGCCTCTGTGTTGTTCAAGGCTAAGCATAAGTTGTGGAATAAGAATGCATAGGTTTTGTCTAAGCAAAATATGTGGCAAATTCTTAGTTTAAGTAACTTATTTTTAGAACTCCCTAAGTTCCTCAAAAACTTACCATGTTTCTTTCCCTTGTTTTTGGTATTCCAAACCGTTCGTAAAAAATGGGACTAAGCCAAAATTTACAAAGTCTATGTGAGCATGTCACCCTTCGTTTAGTAACATGTGTAGATATTGGGGAAACTTGTAGTCTTAAAATTATGTTTTGTATATGGATAAGAACTCTTTAGATATTAGTTCAAATTGTAATTAAACACTTAAGGTTAATATTATCATAGCTTTGTTTTATATATATTGTGATATTATGGTAAAACACTATGAAACTATTGTATGGTTATGAAATTTTTCACGCACCGATTTATATTTATATGTAGTGTGTATTTAAATAATAAAATGATTTATTGGTCTAATGGTTAAGTATTAGTGAAACTATCCTTGAGACCTAAGTTTAAATCCCTTCTCATGCATATTTAATTTTATTTTCGACATTCCTTGTTTTTAAACCCTAATTGTAACATCCTAAATTTATGGTTTAAAGTTTGTTAAATTATTTCTAGAATGAGCTATTGGTATAGTGGTTAAGAGAAAACAAGGAGAGAATGCATTTCCTTAGAAACCTGAGTTCAATTCCTTGCCCTTGCAATTGTTTTATTTCCTTCTTTGCTACTTTTCCTCCTTATTTTGTGCTGCCCAAGCCTAGAAACCCTAGGTATTTATACAAATTGTTCTTTTTTTTTTCATCTCTTTTCTCTGTTTATTTACTCCTCTTGTGACCCTTCCCATCTTCCTCCTCCTTTTCTCAACAATTTTCATCTTTACTCTAGGATTTCACTACAGTTATACCGCCCCTATGCTAAAGCCTTTACTTTTGTTTTTCCAACCACTTTTTTGGTTGTTTTAACCCCCTAAAACAACCATATTTTCTGCCCTAAACTCTTATTTAACCTGCCCCTATTAGGCCCTCTACTGATCATTGTCACCCCCTCTCATTTGTTCATAGTGGTACCAGTAAGTCCTCTTTTCTTTCTCTTTTTTCTTCTTTGTGCACCAATTTTTGGTTTTTATTTTTATAGCCAATAAATCATTGTTATAGCCCTAAAAAGTCAATATTTTTGGCTATTTAAAGATCCCTGTTTGTGCCACCCAAATTAGCCCTTTCTGTTGCCACTAGTGGTGTTGCCGCCTCTTAGAACACCATCGTTTTTGGACTATCATTAATTTTCAGTTGCTACCCCTATAGCAATAAGTTTCTTGAATTTTCTTCTGTTTATATTTGATCTAAATGTTCTTAACTAATAAAATAATCAAGGTGTTCATGCAACAACTCACATCTGGGTAACGGGTAGTGCAAAGTGTAGATCTATGCGAGATCTTGCACTGTTTCGTTTTAGTTAATAATTTTTGTTTTTGTCGAATACCATAAGGCCTTAATTTGGATCTTGGTTATGGATTTTGGGTGTTAATTATATTTTAGGAGCTGATTTTAACATCCTGGATCAATAGTGAAGTCAATTTTTGTTTGCGCCCTCATTTCAAATCAAATCAGTGTAAGTTGCTTAACTGAATCGGATCTGACAATTTATGGATGTAATACTATTATGGTCGAACCCTTAGGGGGTCTTTCAAGGCTGATTTTAGAAGTATTTAATGTGTTTGATGTTATCATTTGGTGTTAGGTACGTTTAAGGCATTAGTTTGGAAACACAGACTTTTACAACTTAGTGTTGCATCGTGCATAATAAGGTGTGGGTCTCTTCCTTTATATTAATTGGTCCAAAATTTGTATAAATTTTGTGTAAATACAAAAATTTACTTGCTATTTTGAGAATGGACGAATGGACTAATTGTTAATAATGAGGTGCCGAGCCATGTACATAGTTTAATTGAAACTCGATTATCAAAGGCCCTGATTGGACTGATTGTGGTGTGTATAAGCTGAATGTGAAATAGGTCACTGTGTTGTAATTTATTAATGGTATGCTTGGGATATCATACTTTTGTTTGCTAAGTTTTGTTGGTAGTATGTAAATTATATGAATATATAGCATGTTGAGTTTTGGGACATTAATTGTTGTGCTTGAAAAATTCCATGTATGATATTGAGTTGGTATGCAATTTAAATTACATACCATATTTGAAAATTATTGTATGGAAAGCATGTAGGCATGCCACTGTTATGGTTAATTGAAAAGTATGCAAAGTGTATTCCTACACTAATTACTGATATGCATTTTAAGCATGCCATTGTATCGTGAGGGATATTGATAGCATGGTTTGCTTATTGTTTGAATGTTAAATTTCATATGCATGGGGTGGGTTATTGCAATTGACGGAAGAGTTCCGTGGAGTACTGGTGACAATTTAAGTCTACATTTTTTGTTGTCATTGCATTGCACAGGGAGTACCGAGGAGATTGGCAATTTATCACATTACTGGCAGTTTTTATTTGCAATCACGTATTGTATTAACAACCTACTGCCAGCGTATTATCTTGAAAATTTTTATTGGTGGCTTGACCACTAAGTTTTGGCAGCTTTTTTGTATTTTTATTGGCAATATATCTGCGCTATTTTATTGGTGGTTTATCCACATCAAACTCAGCTCGTATTGTTTGGTGTTTGGCAGACGGGTTTTGGAGAACCTGTGGTGTGTAGTGGATGGATGGGTAGGAATCTTATTGCATTGCATCATGCTCATGACATGTTCATATGCTAAATGAAATTTTTCGTGTCTATTTGGTTATGTAAAGGATATTTGCTAGTCTTATGACTATAATTATTGTGACTCACACTGAATTGTTTTAAGCTTACCCCCTAGTCTCAACTTTTCAGGTAATGATCGAAACTAGGATCGGACCTGGCATATGAAAGAACAGAAAACTTCAGACTATTCTTTCCATTAAAATAATTTGTATTCATTTTTCAGATTGAAAAGTTATGTGGACTGTGGTTTGGGTTTTTCTTTAGATGTGGGCTTTTATTCATGCATGCATTATTCAAACATGATGATTATAACTTTGTGATAACTGAAAAATGCATGTTACTTGACCTACTTAAAATTGGACATTAATAGAGTTTTTTTTCCTGCATTGAAGGATAACAAAATTTTACAAAACAAAGCGATCAATAACTATTTTTCTGTAAACATCACTATCAAAAATAGAAATTGGACTGAAGAATAGATGGTTTAATAAATGAATGTTTTACAAATCAATTCAAGTACAAACCACAGTTTTTCCTAAAGAGAGATAACTTTGGACTTTATGGTCCGTAGGTTTATTTGGTCACTTCAGTGGCTAATGTGATCTTCACAATTTGACTGTACCGTCTAGGTCAGGTTAAGGAGATTACATTTAGTGGTATCAGAGCCAATTTTAAAACCTCGAGCTGAGGGTTGTCTTTTTAAAATATATATATAGGTTTCATGCATACATTAAAAGGGGCAATTTGGGAAAAATAAACCACGATAATTTTTTAACATAATTTTTTTCAAAGGAAATAACAAAGTTTGAAGTTCTAATGCCGATAGCCGTAGAAAAATACCAAAAACTTTAGAGAAACACTAGGGAATGTTTCATAAAATTCTAAGTAAAATAATTAAATCTGAACATGAGAAGAACTTTAATCTTTAAAGAAACTAAAAACTCTCTACTCTTGAATTGTAGATTACATAAGATTTCATAATAAACACACGTGGTATGCAAACTCGTGGTAGGAGAGGCCGTAAGGGGTGATCTCCATTGGCTCGAACTGAGTCGTCTATGTCCCAAGAGACCGCACTGAATAATGAACCCAATGAGACCTGTTAGTGCACCCACTGCAGAGGGCGGGAATGAGGATAATCAAGATTTTGATAATGGTTATAATGGGGATGATGTTGTAACCCAGGCTTTGTTGAAGGCCTTATATATGGTCACTAGGGCCCAACCGGGGCAAAGTTGTTTGGGGGTATTGATGGAGCTATCCCTACGGTGGTTGAAGATTGCATGGAGACCACTGAGCGCATATTAGAGGATTTGGACTACATTTTCGAGTAAAAACTCAAGGGCATTGTGTCCTTGTTGAGGAATAAGGCCTACAGATGGTGGCAATCAATGGTTAGAGGTAAGCTGTCAGAGCGTATTAATTAGGTATATTTTCAAGAAGCTTTCTAGAGTAAGTTTGTGGGCACCCGTTATGTCTTTTTAGAGGAACTGACAGGGTTACCTTCGGATCGAGATGTGGAATTTTTTATTGATTTGCTGCCATATACAACACCGAAGTCCATTTCTCCTTACCACATGGCACCTAAGGAGTTGAAGGAGTTAAAGGTCTAGCTTCAGGAGCTTTTGGACTGGGGTTTTATAAAACCCAATGTTTCTCCTTGGGATGTACCGATATTGTTTGTTAAAAAGAAAGATGGGACACTTCAGTTATGTATTGGTTACAAAGAATTGAATAAGCTAACTGTAAAGAATAAGCATCCTCTTCCAATGATCGACAATATGTTTGATCAGTTTAGGGGTACAACCATATTCTTTAAAATTGATTTGAGATCTGACTATTACCAACTTAAGGTGAAAGAATCTGAAGTACCCAAGACTGTATTTAGGACTCGTTATGGTCATTACGAGTTCCTAGTTATGTCGTTCAGATTGACTAATGTACCGACGGCATTTATGGATCTCATGAATTGTGTTTCCTAGCCTTTCCTAGACCAGTTTGTCATCTTGTGCATTGATGATATATCGGTATATTCTAAGTCAGAATCTGAGTATGATGAGCATTTGAGGATAGTTCTACAGATTTTTTGTGAGAAAAAGCTTTTTGCTAAGCTCGGTAAATGCGAGTTCTGGTTGAAGGAGGTTATGATTTTAGGTCATGTGGTATCTGCTGAGGGTATTCGTATGGATCCGAAAAAGGTTGAAGCTATCTTGGATTGGAAGCAACTGAAAAATGCATCAGAGATTCATATTTTTCTTAGTTAGGCAGGATATTATCAAAGGTTTGTTGAGGATTTTTCCTTGATAGCAGCCTCATTGGTTAAGATGTTAAGGACAAACACTCTTTTTAAGTGAACAGATGATTAGCAAGCCAAATTTTAAAGGTTAAAATCCATATTGAATGATGCTCCCATTTTTTTATAGCTGAAATGTGGTAAATAATATGTGGTATACAGTGATACTTCACATGTTAGGCTAGGGTGTGATCTAATGCAAGATGGAAAAGTGGTACCTTTACCTCGAGATAGCTTAGGTCGTATGAGTGCAATTATTCGACTCATGATTTAGAGTTAGCGACTGTTGTTTTCGCTCTTTATATATAGAGACATCATTTGTATTGTGAGTAGTGTATCATTTACACGAATCATAAAAGTCTCAAATATCTTCTCACCCAAAAAGAGTTTAATTTGAGGCAGTAGAGATGGATTGAGCTACTAAAGGATTATGATTGCACAATTGAGTATCATCCTGGTAAGGTTAATGTAGTAGTCGATGCCTTAAAGAAAAGACCGATGTCTGAGTTGAGGGCAATGTTTGCTCGTTTGAGTTTGTTTGATGATGGAGTATTTTGGTTGAGTTGTAAGTAAAGCATGGTTTAGGAAATCAGAGAAAAATAGCGATTGGATGATTCTTTAGCACCTTGATTTAAGTAGGTTGAGGAAGGTTCAATTGAAGACTTTATGATTAGTTCTGATGGTATTTTTTGTTTCAGAGGCATATATTGTGTACCGAATTATCAGAGTTTGCAATAATCTAACTTTAGGAGGCACATATTAGCCCTTGTGCTATGGATCTTGGTAATAAGATGTACCGTGACTTAAGAGAACTGTATTGGTGGTTGGGTCTTAAGCGTGAGGTAATGGACTATGTGTCAAAGTGTTTGACTTGCCAACAGATTAAGATTGAGCATTAGTTTCGTTTGGATTATTGCAGCTGATCCGAATTCCATAGTGGAAATGGGAGAGAGTGACTATGGGTTTTGTTAGTGGGTTACCTTTAACACCTACTAAGAAAGATTTGATTTGGTTCATTATGGATATATTGACTGAGTCTGCCCATTTCATTCCAGTTTGCATTGATTACACTCTTCAGAAACTGACTAAGCTCTATATTTTTGAGATAGTGAGACTGAATGGGGTGTCAGTGTCAATTATTTCAAATCAAGATCCCTGTTTTATGTCTTGGTTCTAGAAAAAGTTGAATGAGGCTTTGACTACACATTTAGATTTAAGTACGGCTTTCCATCCGTAGTCAAATGGTCAGTCTAAGAGGGTTATTCAAATTGTTGAAGATATGTTGAGAATCTATGTAATTGATTTTCAAGGTAGTTGGGAGGAGCATCTACCGATGGTTGAGTTAGCCTATAATAACATCTTCCAGTGTAGTATTCAGATGCAACCTTACAAGGCTCTTTATGGTCGTAAGTGCCACTCAATTTTATGTTAGACTGAGTTGGGCGAGAGGAAGATTTTTGGTATGGATTTGGTTTTGGAGATTAAGGATAAGATTTGGTTAATTCGGGACAGATTAAAGGTGAACTCTGATAGAAAGAAGTCCTATGCTGACTTAAAGCGGAAGGACATCGAGTTCAGTGTGGGGGATCGAGTCTTCCTTAAGGTTTCTCCATGGAAAAAGGTTATGAGGTTTGGCTGAAAAGGTAAGTTGAGCCCTAGGTTCATTGGGCCCTATTTGATTCTTAAGAGGATTGGTCCAGTGGCATATCAACTTAAGTTGCTGCCAGATTTGGATCGTATTCATGATGTTTTCCATGTCTCGATGTTGAGACGATATCAATCTGACCCTTCTCATAATGTTTTAATTGAGGGTATCGAGGTTTGGCTAGATTTTTCTTTCGAGGAAGAGCCTACTCGAATTTTGGATCTCGAAGTTAAGGTCCTTTGGCAGAACCATGGCACCGAAGCAGCCACTTAGGAGTTGGAGGACTCATTTCGTCATATTAATATATCTATTCAACTCAGGTAAAATTTCGAGGCTGAAATTACTATAAAGGGGGAAGAGTGATAACATCCCAAATTTATGGTTTAAAGTTTGTTCAATTATTTCAAGAATGAGCTATTATTATAGTGTTTAAGAGAAAACAAGGAGATAGTGCAATTCTCTTAGAAACCCGAGTTCAATTCCCTTCACTTGCAATTGTTAATTTTTATCTTTCTATGCTACTTTTTCTCCTTATTTTGTGCTGCCCAAGCATAGTAACCCTTGGTTTTTATATAAATTTTTCTTTGTTTTTTTCAGCTTTTTTCTCTATTTATTCACTCATTTTGTCCCTTCTCCCATCTTTGTCCTCTTTCTCTTAACAATTTTCATTTTTTCTTTGGGATTTCACTACAGTTGTGTCGCCCGTTTGCTAAAGCCTTTACTTTTTTTTCCAGCCACTTTGCTGGTTGTTTTAACCTCCTAAACCAGCCTTATTTTCTACCCTAAACTTATTTATAAGCCAAGAGGTTAGGACTCAGAATCGATATTCAGAGGATTCATGTTGGATTTTGAATAGAAGTATTTTAGATTTGATTTTTATAAGTTTTATTGGTTTTGTATAATTCTATATGGACTATGGCTTGGGTTTGGACTTGGTTTATTTTGGAACTCTACAAATGAATTGGATAACTCTGACACTAGCTAAATTAAATAATTTGGCTAATCAAGCAAGAAGCATGTTTTTAAATAAAAGTTGAAAACAATGTACTTTTCTGCTGCTAAACTAGAATTTTGAAAAGCATTCGATCGAAAAATCATACAAGGTTCCAAATTTCATAACAATATTACAATTTAGACATTAGATCGAATGTGGCTTAAGGACTAACGTTTTTTAAAACTAAGATAAACCGTTGGATTTCTTGAAAATAATAAATTTTTTTAAAATGGTACAAATTTTTAACCAATTGTTTTCTAGGCCACTTGGGTGGCCAATGTAACCTTCAAAATTTGGCCATAACACCTGGGTCGGGTTTGAGAAGTTAGAAAATTATTATTGTATATGCTAATAGTTGAAATCTTAAAGAGTCGATCATTTGGTCCATTAGTTGGGTGTTACATTTTTTCTGGTATCAGAGTTTCAGTTTAGCCAATTCTCATATAAGAATTTGAGAAGGAGAGCCCCGATACACATGTTACATTTTTCCAAGTTAGTCCCTTAAATCGTTACTAAATTAAATTTGTGTTACGTAGCCTGACCTGTCGTCAAATGCAATAGTTCTTTTAGTGTATTTTATTCAATCAGATTTATTTAGTTTATTTTCCTTTGCAAGCGATGAGATTCATTTTCCCAATCGAGAGATTTGTTTTTCCACTCTTAATCAATACAAATTAGGATTATTCTATATCTCTTTTGTCTTTTGATTTATTCATGTTATTTACATGTTAATATCAATTGAGTTTGAGACTATGAATACCATGAGTAGCTAATTCCCTTAGGAGAGATTAACCAGTGGATGGGGGAGTGATTAACGCAGAATTAAGGGTATCCTACAAAATTAGTTGGTATTATGCGTTCTTAAACCCTAGGCTTGACAACCCTAGGAAGTAATCAAATGTTAAATGAGATGGGGACGTACGTGACCGCCGCCAAATGTATGAACATTTGACTAGAAAATACTACACCAAAAATTTAGTAGTGGTGTCTGCAAGTATATGAATCAAAATGTAATATAGTATGTGTGATAGAGAATTGGAGCAGAGGAAGTAAAAGAAATATAAAAGAAATATAAAGATTTCAAATTAAAGTAGTGGTGTCTGCAAGTACACGAAAAGGAAAGATTTGGATTTGATCTAAAAAAAAGAAATAAACAAATTTAGTAATAAAGAAATCAAAAATAGTAAATAAAGAAATTTGAGAATAAAGAAAAAAATCTAAATAAATAAGAAATAGAAATTAACAAAAACAAAGTGGAAGATGGAAGAGTAAACCGATGGATCTGATTGATGGAAGGATAAATTTCCAATTGAACACTTTGAGATATAAATCCCTACAAACTCAATTAACGACTTCAATCAGTCCTTCAAGAA
>CM025144.1:19170472-19202816 GCA_013467495.1 Gossypium gossypioides | reverse complement strand
TTTTCCCTAAAATTTTTTCTTACTATCAATTTAGTCCTTAAATCCAAAACTTTCAAATATAACAAAATTTCACAAACATCCATGCTAGCCAAATTTATTATTATTTTAGTGCAATCCAAAATTATCCAAAAGTAACAAGAATTCCATATAAATTTTAATATTTTATCAAATTAATCATTTAACTAAAAACTAACTAAAATCACTTTAGAAAATAATCCTAAACATCAACCAAGACTACAAATTCATATTTATGTAACAACCCGTTTTTCAGTGGTGTCAAAAATAGTGGTTTTGGGGCTACAAATCCGATAAGCGAGCCCGTAAATATTATTATTTAATATTTATGAGTAAATTATAGTAATAAAATAAATTTTGATTTGGAAAATTATGTTATTTGAATGAAAATTAGATTCAAGTGGTATTTCCCTAAAGTCAAGTGGTTTTAAAAAATGAGGTATGTGGACCTCGTTTCTATAAACTAAGCCGTAAATATTTTATTAAATATTTATGGAGTGTTATTAAGGTTGTATTAAAGTTTTGTTAAGAAATTTTATGTTTAGATAGTTAATTTAATTTAAAAGGACTAAATTGTAAAAAGCTACAAAAGTTGATTTGTATTAATTAAATGGGTCAAATGGTTATGAAAAGTTGAACTAATGGAATTTGATGGAAATTATACCGATTTATTTTATAGTGGATGGCTTTGATGAGTAAATGCATGAAATTTGGTTAATTTTTGAAGGATAAATTAGTAATTTAGAAAATTAGTAACATAAATTAAAAGAAAACAAAGGTTGCCATCTTTTTTCTTGAGTAAATGAGTGTAAAAAATTCCATGGGAGAGCATTGAAGGTTCAGCCAAACACATTTCTTGCATGCTTGTGATTTTGAGGTCCGTTTTTAGTAATTTTTACGTTTTTGAAATCCTTGCAACTTAATCTAGCTAACCCGAGGATCAATTTGTTAAATTGTTAAATTTTTATAATTTTACCATTGATGAATTTAAGATTTTTTTAAAATTATCTTAAGCTTGGTTGCTAGATAGAACTATTTTGTAAAGTAATTTTTGGTAATTTTAATGTTTAAGTACTAGAATGTGAAATTAGTAAAAGTACAAGGACTTGCTATAAATTAACAGTAAATATGGACTGTAATAGGGTTCTAAACAATTCAAATAAACATGAAATTGAATAAAAATGGTTAATTTGCATGTTTTGGGCTTAGGGACTAAATTATGTAAAAGTAAAATATTTGGGGCAATTTTGTAAAATATCAAAAAGGACTTAATTGCATAAATTGAATTGATTTTTCTATTTGTATTAGTGAATTGAATGGAATTATTATATTAGCTGAAGAACGATTAGAAAATTATCAAAAAGCCCCTGTATTTAATCGTTGCTACAATTTAGTTTGGTAAGTTCGTATGAACTGTTATCGCTAATGTTGTTTAAATTGAATGTTTATTATGTTATTTTGATGTAAATGAATAATCATACAAATGTATCAATGTTATGATGAATTGATGGATATCGAGCCCCAGTTGAACCTTAGGAATTCTTAGGATACAAATGACATGTCATTAGGGATTTCATGTTTTGGGTGCTGGTCTTGAATGTCCTACCGATGGCTGAGGTTCTGCATTTGTTGCGGATTCTCCACAGCTTGTGTGAGTAGGCCCATTTCACAGCTCGTGTGAGCAATGATGTAAAGGAAAGGTTACGATTATATGTAAAGGCACACTTCGTGTGAGCTTTCTCGAGTATCCGATGAAATTCTAGAGGGTTCAACAGGTAAGTGACTAAATGGCTATATGTGATGTATTTTATGAAATTCTAAAGGGTCATGGCTATATGAAAGGGTTTAAAGCTTATGTGATGTATTTTACGAAATTGTACTTATGATATAAATGAGTTTATATATGTTGTTGATGAACCTATTAACATGTGAGTTTGATGATGCTTGAATAGGATTGCACAAAACTTATGGTATTGGAAATGGTAAGCATGAAAATGAAATGAATCATGATCTTATGGTAACGATGATGAATTAAATGTTATGTATATACATGGTTGATCTCATATGTATCATGAACAAGTATGCTAACTTGCGAGTTTGATGGTGTTGTATAGGCTTTTACTAAGCTTACGGCACTGGTAACAATTTTTACTTGTTCTATAAATTTCATTATTGAAATGGTAGGTTATTTTTTAAGTTTATATAAGCTTACTAAGCATTCATTGCTTACATAGTCATTTTTCTTAATTTATAGATTATCGAAAGCTCAATCGGTTGGAAGTTCGTCAGAGATCTGTCACAATATCCAATGGACAATTCAGTAGTTGTTGAGTAATTTGGCTAAGGTTTATAATGACATGTATAGGGTGATTTGTAATGGTATTATGGTGCATATGTTAATGGTGTTTTGGTATATATAAGCTTTGGAAAGCTTTGTTGGTTTGGTACACCTTGAAGCCTTACCAAGTTATGTGATTTTAGTGAATTTAAAGTGCTTGTTGATATGGATATCTTGGCATATTGATGATGGTTTGAAAATGGACACTTGTGACATGTTTTAGTTCATATTTGAATTAGATTAGTATGTATGGAAATGAAAATATTAACATGTATAGGATGAATATGTAAATGGTAATTTGGTATATTTGTACCTTGATGTTTATGTATGGTTGATGGAATTATAATGCTTGTTTAAGGAAGTCATTTTGGTCATTTTTAATGATGGATATGTATGATTTTTTGGTACAAGATGTTGGATTGGAAATGGTCAATTATGATGTGTTTTAGGCACATAATAGAATGAGGTCTTTATGCATAGAATTAGGTAATGTTCATATGTTTTGGTAAATGTTGTCTTGTTATAATTGTGGTGCCTTTGAATGGCATATTGATTAGTTGATTTAGGGTCATGAAATGGCATTTTGATGTATGATTGGATGATGTTTAGATCCCTTTAAGGTGTGCAAAAAGGGATTGAATTTTTATGCATGAAATGGCTTGATTTTAGGTAAATTTGTGTCCACACAGGCTGAGACACGGGCGTGTGACTCAGCCGTGTGAGACACACGGCCTAGTGATATGGCTGTGTGTCATTTGATGATTTCTTTAGGTTGCAAGCCAGTGAGTTACACGGCCTGGCACACGGGCGTGTGACCTAACTCAGAGAGTTGCAAGAGTGAGGACACGGGCTGGGACACAGTCATGTGTCCCTAGTTCGATTCTTACACTGCCTGAGACACTGGCATGTCTCTCGGCTGTGTGACGCACACGGCCGTGTGACTCCTGTTTTCAAATTTTGCATGTTTTTCCTAAACTTTCTAAATTCTTTCAAATTAGTCTCGAATTGTTTCTAAATTATTTTTAGGGCCTCAAGGGCTCAGTTTAGGGATAGTATACATGTATATGAATCGTTTATGATATGTTTAAGTTATTAAACGATATTATGTTGCATGGTTTTCAATTGATCGGTAATACTTCATTACCTTAATTCGACGAAAGATATGGGTTAGGGGTGTTACAATATAACTTCAAAAATACCTAGAATTCATCAATGGTAAATTCCAAAACATTTAACTGTTTTACAAATTAAACCTTAGGTTAGCTAGATTAAGCTACAACGATTACAAAAACATAAATTTCTTAAGAAACAGATGAGAAAACTGCTTACATGCATCAAACTAAGTTTTTCTTCTAAATTTCGATGGTAAGAAACACTAAGGAAGATGATGCCTTATTTTTATTTTATTTTACTTAAATTTATTTAATTATAAAATTGCCCTTCGATTAAACACACATTTTTAGCATTTTTCATGCCTTAACTGTCCATGCCAAATAAGAATGATATAATTTCCATTTAAAACATTCCACTTATGTGATTTAAAGCATCTAGTCACTAATAATTAAAATATAACTAAATTTTACAACTTTCACAGTTTAGTTCTTTTCTTTAATTAAGAACCAAACAATAAAATTCACAAATTGAACTTTTAGCTACTAATATAATAACTTTGTAAATATTTAATGAAAATATTTACGATCTTGGTTTTCAACAACGAGGTCTCAATACCTCAATACCTCAAAATTTCATACTTGAAAATAGGTTCAGGTACTGTGATTTCATAGATTCTTCTGTTTCCCACATAGCTTCCTCAACTCCATGTCGACACCATAATACCTTAACTAGTGAAACACCTTTATTTCGGAGTTCTTTCATTTACCGAGCTGCAATTCAATTTCAACCATAGACAACACATGAGATGGATCAAAATGATAACGTCGAAGCATCGAAACATGGAAAACATTGTAAATTTTGTCAAGTTCTGGAAGTAATGCCAAGCGATAAGCTACGGGTTCAATTCTTTCTAAAACTTCATACGATCTAATAACTTTTGGATTGAGCTTTCCTTTCTTGCCAAATCGTAACACTTTTTTCTACTACGAGACTTTCAAAAATACTTTTTCACCAATGTGAAACTCAATATCTTTACGTTTTTAACCATCATAGGATTTCTAACGATCAAATGCAACTTTTAAATTATCACGAATGATTCTAACTTTACCTTCAACTTCTCGAACCAAATCAACCCCACCTTGCTTTCTTTCTTTTAATTTAGACTAGCACAACAGACTTTTGTGTTTCTGACCATATAAAGCCTCGTACGGTGCCATTTTTATTATCGCTTGATAACTATTATTAAAGAAAAATTCAGCTAATGGCAAATACTTCTCCCAACTACCTTTTAAATTTTGAATTACTCGCTCAGACTGACCATCTGTTTGCAGATTAAATGCAATACTAAAATTCAATTTGGAACCAAAAGCTTCGTGTAATTTACCCCAAAATCTAAAAGTAAATCTCGGATCACGATATGATATTATTGACATAGGAACGTTGTGCAATCTCACAATTTCTAAAACATATGACTTTGCCAACTTCATCAGATCGAACAGATATAAAGTGAGCAGATTTCGTCAATCTATCAACTATAACCTATATTGAATCTTTTCTGCTCAGAGTCAACGGTAGTGCTGAAACAAAGTACATAGTGGTCCACTCTCATTTCCACTCCGAAATCATTACAGGTTGTAACAAACTTGATGGAACCTGATGTTCTGCTTTCACCTACTGGCAAATCAAACATCTAGCTACAAACTCTGTGATCTCCCGTTTCATACCAAACCACCACTAGTGTTGCTTCAGGTCATACATTTTGTTACTCCCAGGATATATTGAATAAACACTACTGTGAGCTTCATTTAACAAATTTTATCTTTACTCAGAATCTTTTAGTACATAAAGACGTCCACAAAAATATAAATAATCATTGGTTCCAATATCAAAATCGGTTGTTTGATTGTTATTCACAGCTTCATATTTCATTAACAAATCAGAGTCATTCTTCTGAAGTTCTTGAATCTCTGACAGGAATACTGACCTCACTTTTAACTCAGCCAAAATGGAACCATCAGAATTCGTCGTTAAGCTTGTATTCAAAGCTCTCAAGGAAAATAATGATTTACGACTCAATGATCCGCTACAATATTTGCTTTCCCAGGATGGTAATTAATTACTAATAATCTTTTAATGATTCGAGCCACCTTTTTTTTCCATAAGTTTAAATCTTTCTGAATCATCAAGTATTTTAGGCTTTTATGATTAGTAAAAACGTGACATTTCTCACCATATAAATAGTGTGGCCAGTTATTTAACGCAAACACAACTGCAACAAGTTCCAAATCGTTAGTCGGATAATTTCATTCGTGAGGTTTTAACTACCTTGAGGCGTAAGCAATCACATTCCTGTTTTGCATCAAAACACATCCTAAACTACAAAGAGAAGCATCACTGTAAACAGTAAACTCTTTTCTAGTTTCAAGCTGAGTTAGCACTGGAGCTTCAGTCAACATATTTTTCAATTGATCAAAACTCTTCTGACACTTATTGGCTAGAAAAAATTAACATCTTTTTGCAATAACTTTGTCATTGGAGCTGCTAAAATAGGAAACATTTTAACAAAAAATTGATAATACCCTGATAGGCCCAAAAAGTTGCATACTTCAGTAACATTCTTCGGAAATTTCCAATAAAAAATTGCCGATATCTTATTCAGATAAACTCGAATACCATCATCAGAGATTGCGTGACCCATAAATCCAACCTCCCGAAACCAAAATTCGCATTTGCTGAATTTAGCATAAAATTGTTTTTCACGCAGAGTCTACAACACAATTCTCAAACGCTCGGCATGATTTGACTCGTTCAACGAATATATTAGAATATCATTAATGAATACCACAAAAAATCGATCTAAATAAGTCTGAAATACTCGATTCATCAAGTCCATAAATTCAGCAGGAGTATTAGTTAAACCAAACGGCATTACAAAACACGCATAATGCTTGTATCGAGTTCTGAATGCAGTCTTCGATACATCAGGATCTTTAACTTGCAATTGATAATATTCGGATAGGAAATCAATTTTTGAAAACTCAGAAGCTCCCTTTAACTGATCAAACAAATCATCAATACGAGGTAATGGATATTTATTCTTGATGGTAACTCAATTCAGTTACTGGTAATCTATGCATAATCTTATCGACCCATCTTTCTTTTTCACAAATAGAACTAGTGCACCCCAAGGTGACACACTCAGTCGAATGAAACTATGGTCTAATAATTCTTGCAACTGTGTTTTTAACTCTTTTAACTCAATAAGAGCCATTCTGTATGGAGCTATTAAAATTGGAGGTCTTTCCGACACAAGTTCTATTAAAAATTCAACTTCTCTATTCGGTGGTAGTCCTGGTAATTCTTCGGGGAAAACATCAACTTTCTCTTTGACTATCAGTACCTGATCGATTTTATATTCTGTCACTTGTGAATCGAGGATATATGCTAGATAAGATTCACACCCTTTTTGGTCAACTTTTGAGCTGACAATGCTGAAATCACATTTGTTATACAATCTGTCCCATAAACTTTTACACAAATAAATTCACCACTCGGACGTTTCAAACTAACTTGCTTCCTTCAACAACTCACTATTTCATCATGCTCAGACAACCAATCCATTCCCAAAATAAGATCAAAATCATCAAATTGTAATAGTATCATATCAGTAGGAAAGTCGTAACCCCGAACTTTCAGTGGACATAACTTACAAATCTGGTTAACTAAAACACACTAACCAAGTGGATTTGTTATCTTAATTGTATAATCAATTATCACAACAAGTAAATTATTTTTCTCTACTAATTTAGTGCATAGATTTGAATGTGTTGACCTAGGGTTAATCAATGCATACATATCAATATCAAGAAGAGAGAAAGTACCAGTAATAACATTTGGAGTAGAAGCTTCTTCTTGAGCCCTAATTTCATACGTTCTGGAAGGTGCTATAGCTTCAGATTGTTCATTTGTATCAATAGTTTTTCATTGACCACCTGTAGCATTTCTATTGTTTCTAAGTTGTCTACCTCTTTGCAGAGTAGCTTCAGGCTTGGCAGTCTGATTCCTGAGTCATTATGTCATTTTGGACAATCTCTGAGAAAATGATCAGGAGATCCACATCGGAAACAAGTTCCCAGCTTAGCTCGACATTTGTTGAAATGACTTTTACCACATTCTTCACAAACAGTCTTCTCTACATTTCTCACACTACCTACACTAGCAGTCGGTGAATTTACAAACCTCAAACTACAATGTCTAGGGCTATCTCTACCGGTAAACCCTGAAGGAACGGTAGACCAACTAGCATCATTTTGGAACTTCTTCGACAAAAAATTCTGAACTGATTTAGATAGTCCTCTTTTATTGAAATCTCGAGATCTCAAATCATATTGCCTTTTACTTTTGCAGATTTCTTCAAATTTTTGAGCATGTTCTGAGAGCTCCACGAATTCACGTAATTTTAATGCTAAAATTGGCATTCAGATTTCATGACTCAACCTGTCTTCAAATCTAATGCACATCTCCTTTTCAATTGAGACAATATTACGAGCATACTTGCTTAACTGTACAAATTTCCATTCATACTCAGCTACTGATCGATTCCCTTGTTTCAATTTGAGAAACTATTTCTTTTTCCTTCTCAAGATACAACCGACTAACTATTTCTTCCTAAATTCTGTCTGAAAAAAGTCCCAGTTAATACGGTCATTAGATGTCATTGGGGTTAACGTATCCCACCATAAGTATGCTTCGTCTTTTAACAATGAAAATACACATCTTAAACAATCTTCAGGTGTACGCATCAATTTTGTGAAAACCCTCTTCGTATTCTCTAACCAGTATTCAAAATTTGAAGGATCATCATCAACCTTACCCCTAAATTCTTCAGCTCCACACTTCCAAATTATATCAACCGAAGGGCGAAGAACTGCAGTAGCACAGGGTTTTGAGGACATGGAGGTGCTAGAGGTGGCATAATAAGGGTGAAGGTTGCGGAGTCACAGGGCTGGCTTGCATAAACTCGTTGAACCATTGGTTCATCATACCATAAAATACCCTTTTCCTTTCATCACCAAAAGATTTCGAAACTGACGCACTTTGACTTACTACCGAGTTGGAAGCTAGAACATTAGTTTCAGCTAAATAAACTATGGTCCGATTTGATTCGGCCAACATCATTTATCTAAAATAAAATACAACATTAGAACAGATGAAAAGCGTCACACTATCACAGTCATATATGCGGCATGTATATTTTAGACTCATTACGCACTACGTTAGTCCTAGAATCGACTAAACCATAACTCTGATACCACTAAATGTAACACCCCTATTTTGTCTTTATTGTCGAATTAGGATTACAGAGTATTTACGGGCCTTAAATCGAGTCTACGAGGCCTAAAATAGTTTGGGAACAATCTAGGATCAAAACGAAACAAATCAAAAAATTCTAGAAAAAAATGAAAAATTGAGAAATAGGGGTCACACGGTCGTGTGACATAGTCCAGATCGTGTAAACATTCAAAGTCTAGACACATGGTCGTGTCCTAACCCGTGTGTATATTCGAAATAGGGCCACACAACCATGTCGCAGGCTGTGTGCCAAACTGAGTGTGCTTTCAATGTTGGGTCACACGATCGTTTCATAGGCTGTGTGCCAAACCGTGCTACATACTGACTTATGACACAAGGTCGTGTCCCAGGCCATGTCTCAAACCGTGTGAAATCTGTACCTAATATCAAATTTGTGCACGGTCGTGTGATATGACTGTGTGTGGCACACGGCCATGTAACAACCTATGTCCCAGGTCGTGTGCAGCTAAATTACTTCATTTTCAAGCCAAAACAACCGTTCTTAATTAGACACCAAGCCACCCTATTTTCAACCAAAATTACCTATTCAAAAACATGTAAAACAACCAAATTCATACAATTAATATACCAAACCAATGTATCCTCATTGATACCACAATTGTTACACAAATACCATAAGCACATCACCAAAAGCTTACCATTACACACATGATACTTATTTAACTACCATGATACTATCACCTAATTCCCAACACAACATAAACAAGTCCAACAACACACACTACCTATCATAATAGCCATACCACATTTCAACATCATTAAAGATACTAAATCAAAACAATGTCTAACCAATAGCACAACCATTTACATACCAAAAAAATATCATCATAAAACTTAGCTTACCAATTCGCAACCATAAGATCTTAATTACACTGTAACTAACATGTTAACCTTAACCACATCAAACCCTATATACAAACCACAACCAAAATAACTCAAAAGCAAAAGCTACCAAAAAGAGTCTTGATAGTGTGAGCATTGAAGTTGATCTACCCGAGCTGCTCCACAAGACATTAACTATAGAAACAAAACAAAACAAGTAAGTTTATGTAACTTAGTAAACCCATAGTCAAACTTTAGTTTAACTTACCTTATCTTATAACAGATCACTAATTAACTTAAACCATTATAATCCTGACAACCATTCCCAAAATCATAACTCATTAGTACCAAAATATTCAAACATATAACTCAATATCCATAATGGCTCAAGACAAAGCAATCCATGTCACCATCCATACATTCAACTCAAAGAATAAATTTACATTTGAAAGAACAATTTCATAGCCCGTTGAACTATAGAAAATTGACTGAGATACTCGGGTTTCATCCAAAATACACTAGAGAGCATTGTAATGCTATCAAAGGCACTGAAGTACAATCCCGTACAAGCGCGCGCTACTACCCCTATTAGCATGCCAATAATATCCTAATCGTTTACTACGTTCAATTGAGCATTATAATTTAATTCAAACATTTACAACCAAAGGCACTTCGCAACTTCCATATACTTATAATAAATTCATCAAACTCATTTCCAAAAACATATAATCACAACATTCACCAATTTTCAAATACTTGTTTCTCTCTTGTACTAATTTCCAACATTTAAGAATTTATTACTTATTAACAAAATTTCATATTATCTACAATTAAATCATCACATATTAATACAATACATAAATAAGAACATATCTATATTTTATACTATGAACTCTCCTACTAATTGCTACCGATTTCCTCGCAGGGAGTACTTCATAATTTTTCCCATTCCACGGTTATTGTCTTTTTTACTCAGTTATTGAGCTATAATGATTAAATTCAATATATTAAATTAAAATACACCATAAAACTTGTGTTTATGCATATACCCTTAAATTTTCATATTTATAAAATTTCCCTAAACATTTTACATTTCTTTCAATTTAGTCCTTAAATCTAAAACTTTCAAATTTAACAAAATTTCAGAAACACGCATGCTACCCGAATTTATTCTTATTTTAGTACAGTCCAATATTATCCAAAATTCACAAGGATTCCAAATCAATTTTAATATTTTATCAAATTAATCCTTTAACTAAAAACTAAGTAAAATCACTTTACAAAATAATCCTAAACATCAACCAAGACAACAAATTCATCATTTAACTTCAAAAATATCTAGAATTCATCAATGGTAAAATTCAAAACCTTTAACAGTTTTACAAATTAATCCTTGGGTTAGCTAGATTAAGTTACAATGATTACAAAAACATAAATTTTACAAGAAACAAATGAGAAAAATGCTTACATGCATCAAACTAAGTAAGACTGAATGTTGAAAAACTACTTATACTTAAATATTTATTTAGTTAACTAAAATTCACAAAATAAAACTCAATATCAAACTATAATTGACTCTTACGAATGGAATAATAATTATTATAGACTTACTCATCCAATTTATGGTATCGAAACCACTGTTTCCGACACCACCAAAAACGACCTGTTACATTTGGCCTTTGACATTATTGTTGAGCCTAGAGGTAGTGTAATCCCATCACATCCATGGGTCCATTTAACCAAGATAAATTATGATTTACTCAGCAAAATTTATCTCCCTACCTCGTTTAACCTATGATTACTTCCTAGGGTTGTCAAATCCAAGGTTTGGGAACACATAATTTATACCAACTAATCCTATCAAGAAACCCTAAGTCCTTCATTAACCTTGTCCTCATCCACTCATTAGTCTCCCTTAAGGGATTTATCCACTCATGATATTCATAATTTCAATCTCAATTGAAATGAACATGTAAAGAAGCACAATTAAATTGAAAGAGAGAAGAAAATTAGAAAAATCCTAATTCGATGTCAATTGAAGCATAGAGTAGAAAATCTCTCGATTGGTAAACTAATATCGTCACTTGCGAAGGCAAATAAAGTGAAATACTTCGATTGAATAAAAGAACTCTTGGATCGACATCGATTCTAAAAGGAAAGAAAAAAACTTTTAAAAAATAAGAGAAAACCTAATCTAAATCCTACTTCTAAACTACGATGGTTTTTGGATATGTTTAAGACGACATACTTACATCAAACCCCTAAGGTTTTATTTATAGAAGTGTTGGGACCCTAAATTAGGTCTTCGGCATGTCCTAGGTATTCGTATAAAGTTGATTGCGTGGATGAAAATATCCCCGAAATGCTTGGGCACCACGTCGACCCTATGTTGCGTTATAGGCCTTGCATGGTGCGACAAGACAGGTGATTTGTGCCTTCATTGGTTCGTGTCGTGCTTTCATGGATTAGGAAGCTTGTGCATCACTCGTCCCTTGTTCCTACATCAATTGGGCCCTAAATTAAGCATCCTACACACTCAAATCAACATATTAGAACTACCTAAGGCCCGTGTCGGCATAATAGGTCACAAACACTCATAAAATTGTGTAAAAACACTTATTTTATTAACTTTTACTACTAAACTACTAATACAGAATATGCAATATTAGCTAGAAAACAAGCTTCTTAAGTGCAGAAATATACCAAAATAACTACTACATTTCATATCAAGTCAATAAGTTTTTCGAGTAAGTCGTAATTAATCTTGGTTGAGGAAGTGAGGTCGGGAGATAAACGAATATCAATTAATTAATTAATCAGTTAGAGGCCTAACCACCTATAAACTTATTATCGTTTATAGTAAAATATCACATAAAAAATTTATAAAAGTAAATGGGCGGTGTTCGCAAGTATACGGGTCAAATTGTAATATAATATATGTCTACAATGGAACACAAGAAGTATCCCGAGAATCGTATCTAATGGAGGATGGAATAATTCTATAGAAAATCTCTTTACAATAATAAATCTAAATATTAATAATCAAATCTTATATTACGATAGATAATAAAATATATTAATAAGAGAAATTAAATAACTAAAATAAATAAACAAGTAAACGACTAAACATATTAAACCAATCAGGAATATTAACTCGTTCCAAGGTTTGTAATTAACTTCGAATTAGACTTTTAGGTGGGTTAGCTATCAATTAACTAATTGTTACCTCACAGGCTTTAACTAATTAATCGATTGGTTGATACTCACTTATCTCTGGACCTCACTTTCTCAACTAGGAGAAACTATGATTTACTCGGCTAAACTTATCTGTCGATCTTATTTAACCTATGATAACTTCTTGGTGTTTTTAACCCTAAGGTTTAGGAACACGTAATATATACCAACTAATCCTTTCGGGAAATCGTAAATCCTCCGTTATTCACGTCCCCATCCACTCATTAATCTCCCCTAAGAGATTTAGCCCCTTATGTTATTTACAATCTTAATCTCAATTGAATAAAACATGTAAAGACCGCAATTGAATTGAAAAAAAAAATTAGAATAATCCTGATTTTAATGTTGAATAGAGCATGGAATAACAAATCTCTCAATTGGAATAATCAACTATCATCGGTTGCGAAGAAGAAATAAATTGAAATACTTCAATAATATAAAAAAACTCTGGGATAGAAACTGATTCCAATAGGGGAAACAAAGAGTTTATGAAAACCGAAAGAAAAATACATCTAGTCCTACTTTTAAACTACTAGGGTTTTTGAATGTGTCTAAGACAACTTAGTTACATCAAACCCCTAAGGTCTTATTTATAGGAATGTTTGCAGCCTGAATTAGGTCTTCTGCACGTCCTAGGTCTCTGTATAAAGTCAATTGTGCAGACGAAAATAGCCTTGGTATACTTGGGCATCACATCGACCTATGCTGCACCATAGGCCTTCATGGCGCAACACGACATGTGTTCCACACCTTCTTTGGTTTATTTCATGCATTAACGGCTCGACAAGCTTGTGCATCACTAATCACTTGCTCCCACGTCAATTAGGCCTATAGTTCATCATTTTACTCACTCAATTCAACACATTAGCACTACTAACTACTAAATACCAAAAACATAATATTAAATACTAAATTGCCTAGAAAACAAGCTCCTTAAGTGCGGAAATAGACCGAAATCACTACTATACGGCAAGTCAAAGACCCCCACACTTAAGTCTTTACTTGTCCTCAAGCAAACTAAACAAAACAAAATAATAATTAAAAACAAACTAAACTGAAAATAAAAAATAAATATGCAAAGAAAATGTACTTGAGCTAGCTTGATATATGAAATTGGATAGAAGTATATTAACAAGATAAGATAAATAAACATATAACTCTAGAGTGATATACAATTGACTTACAATTTCTAAAATTAGACTGGTTAGTTCAATAGATTACAAAGCAAACAAATAAAAGAATGTTAATTATAGATTTCCATCAAAACATATATATAAATAGACAATTATGTTCAAATGAATGTAACTTTTAAAAACATCAAAACTTGTCACAATTTCATCCATATAAATTACTACCTAAGTCATATAGGACTTTTCGACTTGTAATGTTCTGTGGCTTAGGTTGGTTCCAAATTCAAAGAATAGACTCGACAAAACGGCTAAGCACGAAATTAGATTGGCATATGATATTGTCCCTAATACTCCCCCAATTGTACATGTAGCTCACCACCTTATATTCACTTCCCTCACCTTCATTATCTCTTAATTTACTAAGGCCTCGTATAGTATTCATGAGTACAATCATCTGAGCTCGTAATATTCTATTTTGAACAAATATGAGTGTACTCTTTTTCCAACTCATTTTGCTTTTATTTTTTTCATCGAGATTTTCTCGATTCGCATTTTACCTTATTTTTCTACAAGCTCTAGAAATCTTATACTCACTATACCATACAATTCCTTAATTCACTCATTTTTTCTTTTTTGAAACCAGCGAGGTGTATATACCTAATCCCTTAATATCAATGATCGGAACTAAATCTATACAATGACCAAGAAATTAAATGATCAATTTTTTTTGGCTTAGGGTTTCATTTACGGTTTATCAAGAAAATGGGTTAAGGCTTCAAATTAGGTACTAGGGAAAATATTTACAAGATAGCTTTTTGGCTCGAAAAATTGTCTATCAGAAAATGCCTTAGGTCGTCCCTCGGTAATTCTATACATGGATTAGATCGGCCAAGTCTATCAATTTCTACAACCTATGATTCAATTAAACATGCATGTTATTTATATGTCTATTTAACATGTGGTATACTTAACATCTTAAATCTATTCAGAGTGTAATAACTTGAACTAAGTAGTCTAAAATTAGAAAATTAGAATCAATTATTATTAAAATAAATTTATAGTTTATTCACAAAATCCTATTAACATGCTTCCAACCAATCACTTGTAGTTCTACAAGCTCAAGCACATAGAGAACATGCAAAAATTAAAAATTAAAAATTACTAAAAACTAGAAAAATAAAATAAAATAAGATTTTAATTATTCTCCTAAGTCACCCCACACATTATTCGACACATTGTCTCTAATGTGGAATAAAAAATATAAAGTAAAGAGCTTATCCAATTGGCGTGATTCGTGCAACTTAATTGGTGGGACTACTCCTCCTTTCGGTTTTGGCTAGCAATTGTAGTGCCATAAAAATCGTGAGGTTCCTACAAAGAAAAATTAAAAACGCCCAAATATATATAGAAAATAATAAACACTAATTAATTAAAAACTAAAAAAAATTAAAAATCATCCCAAATAAAAATAAAGTGCAAAGCCCAAAAAAATTGAAAATTGAAAATTGAAAATTAAATAAAATTGTTTAAAATTAAATATGACTCTTCCGGTTCCTTCTCTTCCTTTGTTTTGCTTGGTTCAGTCTTCACCTCGTACTTAGCTGCTAGAAATTGTGACACCTTTAACCTATTTTTCCTCGCATAGTCCTTGTAGATTGGTTCTGCTTCTTCAATTCATCGAATTATCCCTTCCAAATAAGGTAACACCTTCTCACCCGATGTTGTTTTATCTTGATGTCCCTCTTTCATTTCTGATTTCCCACCAAGTGTTTTATGCATATAGTGTTCCAGTTGTCCCATTGGTACAACGCTTGTTTACACAATGCCATTACTAAATGTGGAAAGAGTAATTTGACCTTATTTTTCTTGACAAAAAAATAGCATGCTCTGGTAGATCCATGTTCCAACACAGATTCTTTCTTTCCATAATATGGCATACAACATCGTAGCTTGAAAGATATTTATGTTAGACATATCAGAGGTTGGGTTAACTCAAGTACTAATAAACTATAGCCACATTCTTTCCCTTGGAGTTAACTATTCTTGCGAAAACGAAGTCGAGATATTCATTCTGAGATGTAGTTTCCACTCATATTGTGCATTCGTTAGGAGATTTATTGTGTCCATATTTTTATTCAGAAAATGCATTAGATACATTCATTGCACAAAATCTTAGAGAGATATAGGACTGGCATAATACTTTTATATTTTTAAAGGTGATATCGAAACTTCTTTTCCCTAAACAATTACTCGACGCCATGGCATATCCCATTCTTGATTTGTCTCGGCTTCCTTCAGAACAGCATAAATTTTTTAGACAACTAGGATACATGTTGGTTCCTTGGGTCTCGTATAGACCTTTTCCCAACAATGTGATTCGATGCTCGTCAAAGATGCTAAGGGCTTGAAACCTTTCTCTTGAAGAGGAGCTTTCTGTCAAATCTCTCTCAAGTTCTTTTTCATCTCCCTTTCTTGAAGATCTTCAAAATTATCAACTATTGACTATGCATTGGATAGGTTGTTGGTCATCTGTGTAAAACAATGGGAAAGGTACTAAGTAAAGGAAATCTCAGAATCTCGAGGAAAAATGGGTAGCAATGTTGGTTTGTCTTATTGTGACGGCTGGAAGATTTAGCTGCTGGTAAGTGCAAACTTGGTGAATATCTTTAAAGATCATGTCGAACCAAGAATGGAAAGTTGGCAAAAATGGCCTGCTTGTCGCACCATAGAGGGGCATGGCGTGAAACGACTCTATTTTATCCTCTGTTTTTACTTAATTCAAGGGTGTGGCGCGCCATAGGTAAGGCATGGTGCGACACAATAACAAAATTCTGCATTTGTAGGCTCGAAGGGGTTGTTTCGCACCATAGATAAGGCACGTGATGACACGGCTTCGATTTGGCCTCTCTGGAACTTGTAAAAGGACCTCGGTTGTCTGTACATGCACCCTACTAACGTCTAGCTCCTCCGTTGTTTTACGAAACTTGTTTCCTTCTAATTATAACACCAAATAACAAGTCTAGTTCCTAAATAGTATATAATATTTAAAAATTAATTGAAATCGATGGGTTAAAATTTATGTCGCACTACCGAACTTGTTCGACAATTCCTTAAACTTCACCATCGACTTCATACGTCGCTTGCGACCATCGTTGGCCTTCCAATCAACTCCATTTTTATTGGGATCTTTCCATCCCTTTCTCTTGCATTATGAGTACCTAAACTTGCACAATTTGGAATATACATTTGATCAAAGTCGTTAAGGGTTAAATCGAATAAAACGTAACATTTCTCCCCTAATAAACCCTCACTTTGGTAATCATAACCACATTTTAAAACCTCTACTTCGCCTTTAATTTTACTTATTGACTCATTTTGCTCGAGATCGATTGTCGATTTAGAAGTGGCTAGAAATGGCCTACCTAACTGAATGGCGATTTATTGATCTTTCTCAAAATTGAGGACTACGAAATCAATGGAGATTATAAATCCCCATACTTTCACCAATACATCCTCGAGTATACCTTTTGGGTGTACCAAGGATCTATCGGCTAATTGTAGTGTTATCAAGGTGTTCTTTAGTGCCCCAAGTCTGAATTTTTGAAAGATTGATAAGGGCATTAAATTTATGCTAGCCCCTAAATCGCATTGGCTTTGCTGAAATGTCGATCCCCTATCTCTATGGAATCATGAAAATACTCGGATATTTGAATTTCAGGGGTTTCTTCTTCACAATTAATGTGTTACACGATGAGTCAATGTCAATTTGCTCGCCCTTTTTCATTTTTCTATGTCATTTCATGATTTCCTTTAAGTACTTGGCATACTTCAAAATTTTATCAATAAGCTTTAATAGAGGCAAATTGACATTGGACTTAAATAAATTCAGAAAACTTACAAAATTCACCTCGTCCTTCTTTTGCGTGTCCTTTAGTAGTGTCAGGAATGGTACCTTCATTGTGCTCAATCTTACATTACTGGATCAGACACTGGTTCGACTATCTCCTCGATAGGCTCATGGTGCTCGAATTCTTCCTCTTTTGTGGGTTCGTTGACGACTTCGGGAGCCACCTCCTTTACATGATGGGTTTACTTGGCGGCTTCAATTATTTTCTCGATTGCAAAGAAAATACCTTTACGTACTCCTTCCCATCTCTCCGGGGTTGTTCTTCATGTTACTAATGAGACTTTAGCCATTTTGCTTTTGAAACATCGTCATTAGTTGGCTCATATAGTCATAGAGGTTATGCATTCGGGATTCGATTCATCCAGATGTAGTTTGGACTTGTCGAATGCCCATTTTTATTCTTTGAATCTGCTCGTCTAGTCGATTAAATCTTTGACCACATGCAGCATGGTTATTACCCACTTTGTTGTAATGGTGGGGGTTGATAAGGAGGGTTTTGTCGAGTTTATGTTTGATTTGTACCTTTTTGGCCACCTCCCCACTTGAGGTTTAATTGATCCATCCAATCGGGATTGTAGGTATCTAAATAGGGGTTTCCACCCCTATTACCTATGTAGCTCGCCTCCTCCAGTTGGTTTTTAAAATATGGCTCCGTTCTTATTGGTTTGACAGTCGTCTCCAAACGGTTAATATTCTCTAATATTCGTTGGTATCGATCATATTCTCCACTTTTACTATTGTAGGCTTGGATTTATAGATAAATCTCTCATTGGGCCACATGTACAGATTCATAGCCATATTATCAATGATTTTATAGGCTCGTTAGTAAGTGTAGAACATAAGAGATCCTTTGGCTGCTCCATCTACGTTGGATCTAATGTTACCATCAACACCATTTTAAAATATTTGAATTTGGAGCCACGCTTGAGGTTCATGGTGTGGGCAGTTTATTAACATCGTATTGAAATGTTCCCACGCCTTGTATAGGGACTCACCTGAGCTGAATGGGTCTACTTATTGGGAAAAAATTATAGAGAATTTTTTTCGCTAAATCGTTCCACATAGTAGTGGAACCTGACTCTAATGAATCGAGAAAATCAACTTCATTTTCACACAATGAGAGCGAAAATAACCGAAAATGCACAGCATCATCGGATACCCCATTGTACTTGAAGGTGTCACATAATTGTAAGAACAGCTTCAAGTGTTGATTTGGGTCTTCCACGATATTTCCCTTGAATTGCAACGTGTTTTGAATCATTTGTATCATGGCCGTCTTTATTTCAATATTATTGGTGTTAATTGCTAACCTTTCTATGCTACTGCACACCCATCGAGTGTAGGTAAAACATACTCGCGCAATGTCCTTTTCTCCATTGGGACTTCTTCCCAGATATTCACTTGCTGATCTCATGGATTTTTGAATAACGGATTTTCCTGGGGTAAATTAATTACCACAGGTGGATCCATGTTCATTAAGTGATGATTGCACCAGTAGTTGCTCCAAATCTGAATGTGGTTCAACTGGGGTGTTGGAGCTCTGGGTCATAAACAACCTAAAAAAAACTAAAAAGAAATTAAGCAAATAAATTATCAAAAATTAAATATTGTATCTATAGTTTTTAATGTTACTATTTATCTTATTAGTTGTAAAAATATTTTCAAGATTTAATGCCAAAACCTCCCCGGCAACGGCGCCAACAACATGCCCGCCTATAAATGTGTAATCATTTATAGTAAAATATCACAAAAAATTTATATAAAAGTAAATCAGTTGTGTCCAAAAGTATAAGAGTCAATTTGTAATATAGTATATGTGTACAACTGATCTGTCGTAATTCGGTGTAGCAGATTAAACTAGTTTTCGCACTTTAGAAGCTTGAACATAAGCACTTTAGTTAAGTTTTAATTATGTTTTTGCAAGTTTAGTTAAATTCAATAAAGTGTGTAATTTAAGTCTTTTATTGACCTTAGCGGCTGAAAGAGACCTAAGGGTGAGCTAATATACTTTATGAGCATGCAGGAGACCACTAGAAGGCGTGCTAACTTGATGCTGGTTGTTGTGTTGCAACACGGAGCATGGGATGTCACAACATAGGGAGTAGAATAGAAGAATTCCAATACTGCCTTCGGTGTTACGACACAGCCTAAGGGTGTCACGACACACCCCTGAAGATGAGCATACTGTCGATGTCAGAACACAGGACCTGGTGTGTCGCGACATCACCTTTGTACGGGAAATAATTATGAATAAGGGTATTTTGATCCACACAATCGAATTTTAAGCATGAGGACGACAGTTGACCAAGGGTTAAGGACAATGACCACTCTAAATTATATGAATAAGCTCAATGAACACATTTTATAGACAAGTTTCATATTGTATAATTTTCTTCCTAGATTTAGTCTTTAGTTTTTCTCTTCTTAGGTTTTAGATTTATTTCAGTTCTTGTTATTTTCTTTTGTAGAAGAAATAATATTTGTGAAACACACTCAAACTCTATGAGGATTCTACACTTAATTTTAATACAAATAAGACTTCTTCTAAACTTTATACTCATGAATTATTGTTCATGTCTATTCTTTCTATCAAGTTTATACTGTTTAAGAGATCCATGAGGAACTAATCCTACTGTAGGGGATTAGCAAGTAGAGGTATGATTAATTAACTATTTTGTTGGGTTCTCTTAGCGGACCAACTGTTCACGAAAGGAAGAACCTAAACCCTAGGCCTGACAACCCTAAGAAGTCATTAAGGTGGGAATTAACCCAAATTTGGTATGGCCTATCGATGAACATCTTAACCTTGAACCAATCTAGATTGTGAGGTCAACAAATAAGTAGTTCTTGCTGACTCGGTATTTCAATGTAGGATAGGAAGATCCTGCTAGGGTATTGACTAGTTGACTCAACAAGAAAACCCAAAAAAATAGTTGGTTATGATTACTGAAGCGAGCTAATCACCCGTGCCCAGATTTGATATATATTTTATAATTTGATTTCTCTTGATTTAATTCTTTATTTTCTTATTATTATTAGTATAGATCACCAACACATTTCTTTTTATCTCATCATAATATAATTCATTTAGAGTATTAATTAGATCTGTTTATACTTAGGTTTGAATTAATTTAGTGCTCGCCTCTTTTGGGTACGATCCTTTGAGTACTCATCTACTCTGTTGTAACTATATTACAACCTGACCCGTATACTTACGGATATCGCCTTTTATATCTTTTGTGCAGGAGTTCTACTCTGGACGTTGGTATGTCCAGAGGCAGTAAAGTTGATGGTGTTGTTGTCGGGTAGGCAACGTCACTGGTTTAATTTTAATTTTTGTATATTAATAGAATAATTAGGAAATTTTAAATTATAGTTACGATTTTATTTTCTTGTTTTGTATTAATCTCTTCTCTTTGGGTTTAGTATATGACTCGTGGTAGGAGAACACATATATAGCCAGTCACAAATCCAGAAAGAATAATCCGAAGGAATCGTCGATAGCAACAACAACAGTAACAACAGCCAATGTAGAATCAACTACTTGCTGGAGGTAATTTACCACCACGTGAGAAATCATTGTTCGACGAAGCTAACAATAACAACCTAGATGACCCAGCACCACCACCACAATTACCTGAAAATAATCTTATGGCATGTAACTAAAGGACTCTGTGAGAAGACGTTCTACCAAATCTGGATATGGTTCAAGGGAGCATAATAAGGCCCACCATCACATCCAGTAATTTCGAGATCAAGCCAGCTATGATCCATAATAATTTGCAATTTCAAGGAACGATGACAAAAGATCTAATTCAGCATCTAAAACAGTTCCTCCAATTTTGTGATATCTTCAAATACAACGGGGTCACTGATGATGTTATTCATCTTTGGTTGTTCCCCTTTTCATCAATTGATAATGCCTTTTCTTAGTTAGATTCACAGGCACTAGGATCAATCATGACATGGAACGAATTCGTAGGGAAATTACTACAAAAGTTCTTCCCCATTGGCAAGAAGGTCCAACCTAAAAGGGAAATTTCTATATTTAAATAATTAGAAGGAGAAAGCTTTCACAATGCACGGAGTGTTTTAATACGCTAATTCAGAAATGCCCACACCAAGGATTGCCTGAGTGGTTATGACTGCAAATTTTCTACAAGAGGTTGGATGTGCATTCAAGGTCAGGATTAGATGGACCAGTAAGAGGTGCCTTAATGGCCAAATCATACGAGGATGCGTACGAATTAATAGAAAATATGGCGATGAACTCCCACCAATGGCCAACTAAACGAATCACATATGGCCAAAGACTATCCACGATGAAGGTTGTCTAGGAGGATGACAGATATCAGCAGTTAGTGGATAGAATTAACCGAATAAAGTTTTAGAAAAATGCACTGTCTATATATGGAGGAGACAAACCGCTCTTTCACTATATTAACAATCCTATCGAGGATATGAACTACATAGGAAATAGGGGTGGAAACCCTTATTCGAATATTTATAATCCCAGATGAAAAGATCACTCAAATCTGAGATGGGAAGGAAATCAAGGAGGAGGTAATACTTCGAATCAGGTTAAAAATACTAACTATCATCCTTCTTATATACAGAAACCTCAGGAAAGGGCCAACCCAAATGACCATACTATATGTAGTCAACGTTTGGATCAAATCGAATGGGAAATATAGTCAATAAGAACATATGTGAAGCAAGTACAGTCTGAGTGCACTAACTCTAAAAAGAAATTAACTAAGCTGGAAGATCACATGAGCCAGTTAAAGAGTATGATGGAAGATATTAAAAGGAAAATTGGCACCGACATTCTGAGCAATACCAAGAATAATCCTCTAAAGGAAGGGAAGGAGCATGTGAAAGCAATCGCGCTCCACTCGGGCAAAATCTTGACTAGCCTAGAAGCTCTAACACAAGAGGAACCAGGAGAGAATGCAAATGATCTTCCTAAAGAACCCTTAGAAGCTAATGATGAACTAGAACCAGTGGAAGTAGTCGAACCGACAATTGAATCAGAGAAAGAGGCAATAAAAGAACCTACCATTGCAAAGATATCATTCCTTTCAAGGTTGGAAGAGAAACATAAACGAGATGAAGACGAGTTTGTAAGCTTTCTAAACTTGTTCAAAACATTAAATGTTAACCAACCTTTACTTAAACTAATCAAAAAATTCCCTAAGTACGGCAAATTCGTAAAAGAAATTATGTCTAGGCGTAGAAAAATTAAGGTAAGTGAACAAGTTAATATAAGCACTTCCTGTAGTGCTATTATTTCTAGACAGGTTCCCCAAAAGCTGAAAGTCCCTAGAAGCTTTAGAATTCCCATAGAGATAGGGAGCATTCATTTTAATAGAGCCCTATGTGACTTAGGAGTTCGCATCAACTTAATGCCTCTATCAATATATGAGAAACTTGGGTTAGGGGACTTCAAGAACACACAAATTACACTGTAGTTGGTTGATAGATCTTCAGTACATCTGAAAGGAATATTGGAAGATGTGTTAGTCAAAGTGCGTAACTTTATCATTCCGGTGGACTTTGTAGTTTTAGGCTTTGAAGAAAATCGAGAGTTACCAATTCTATTAGGAAGACATTTTCTAGCTACTTCAAGGTCCACCATTTATTAAGAGAAAAATGAATTAACAATGAAGATTAATGGTGCAATAAAAATTTTTAAATGTGGTTACCAACAGAGTGGGAAAAATAAAAGGGGCTTAAGGGAGTATTGTAATGAACTATCTATCTTTAACCTTAATAATCCTGAATCAAGGGACATACTTCCTACAGTCAATCCAAGTCAAAAGAACAAGTTCAGGGAAAGAAATAAATAGAAGAAGGTGAAGTGGAATGACGGGCGATGGACTAACATTGAAAGAACCAAAAAAACGTCCTTATATACATTAATGGTGCTATCGGATGAATCCGGCAGTAAAACTTGATAATTTAATGTGATATTTAATTCTTTGTAAATTATTGTTTCTTTAACTAACTATTTAGTCTAGATTTTAATTTTATCAAATTTATGTTTTATAGGAACTATGACACTCTAGAAATTAGAAGTTTTGGAAAAATAAAAGAGCCAGTGTTAATATCAATGAAACCAACTAGATGCCGCGACATGGACTCTATGAGTCACGACACCAAAGTTAGTATAGTGTATAGCGACATTGAACCCCGATGTCGTGACAACGAAAAATTGACAGGGATCTCGCGACACAACCCATGTGTCGTGACATCGTTGCAATTTTCTACAAGGTTGACCCGACCCATTTATGTCACCCAGCGGATTAACCTCAATTTTTAACCCTAAAAGTATTATTTTTAAACTTAAAACACCTTATATTCACATTCTAACCTTTCTTAAACATCCTAAACCCACCAAAACCCTTTTTCATTAAATCGCTAAATCTAACAACCAGTGAAGACCAAAGTAGCAAGGCTTACAACATCAAGGTTAAGGGTTCTAAACTTCCTTTTTACTATTACATTGGATATACTGCTTGAAGACTTCATTTATAGATTTTAGTTAATATGCCTCCTAGGAAGCTTAAAAAGCCAATTGTGCAAGAACCGCCAACAGTTTCAAATCCCTTAAAATTTCGAAATCAAAATGTTGAAAGTATTATCTTGAATTTCAAGGCAAATGTTTTATCCAAGAAATGGGATTCGAACAAACAATGGTTCTTTGCAAGGAAATATGGTCGTTAGTTCGGTATCATAGATGGGAACGCATTTGTGTAACTCAGAAAGAAAATGCTTTTATTCCTCTCATCCAAAAGTTTTATGCTGCTCTTAGGGATGAAGAGACACGGCGGCCACATAGTGTCTAGTGGAATACAGTAACGGTAAGAGGTAAAGATATACCATTCAACCCGAAAACTATTTGTGAATTTTATTATGCTCCTTATTATCGAACTGATTACTTAGAAAATAGTGATTTAAATAAATTTAAGGATTTAGACATGGAGAGCATTGTAAGATAAATAGGGAGGTTAAAGAATATAGATACAATATTTTTATTTCTTTTAGTTTTAATTTTTGTTTAATTTCTTTTTAATTTTAGGTTTTTTATGACCCAAAGTGGAAGAACCCCAATCGAGCCCTATCCAAATCCTAAGAAATTACTAAACTGCAATCGTCAGTTGATGGATACCAATCCAATAATGGAAATTAATCTACCGCGGAAGAATCCATTATTTGACGATCAATAAGAACGACAAGCAAACATCCAAGAAGAAGTCTTAATGGATCAAAGGATGTTGCGCGAGTATGCCTTACCAACAGTCGATGCAGTGTTAGGCAGTATAGAAATGCCAATGATTAACGCCAATAATTTTGAGATAAAGACTGCTACAATTCAGATGATCCAAAACACGCTACAATTTAAAGGAAACATGGTGGAAGACCCGAATCAACACTTGAAGCGGTTTCTACAACTCTATGATACCTACAAATACAACGGAGTATCTGATGATGTTGTGAATCTTTGGTTATTTTCATTTCCTTTGTGCGATAATGCGACTGATTGGTAAGACTTGTTATAACCAGGTTCCATTACAATGTGGGATGATTTGGCAGAAAAATTTCTTCATATTTTTTTCCCGATCAGTAGAACCATTCAGCTTAGGTGAGAAATTGTTAATTTCAAGCAATATGAAGGTGATTACCTTTACGAAGCATGGGAACGTTTCAAGTCAATGCTAAGGAAGTGCCTACACTATGGATTGCAAGCATGGCTCCATATTCATTTATTCTTCAATGGTGTTGACAGTAATATTAGGTCTAGCCTAGACAGAGCGGCCGAAGGATCTATCATGTTCCACATTTATGAATGAGCATATAAAATCATAGTTGATATGGCGATGAATTCATATATGTGGCCCAATGAAATATTCACATACAAAAATCAAAGCCTCCAATGGTAAAAGCTATCAACAAAGATGATTGATATCACCATATCTTAGAGAAGCTCAATCGTTTAGAGTCGACTGTCAAACCACCAAGTCGAGGCCATATTCTGAGAACTAATTGGAGGTGAATTTCATAGGTAATACGGGTCGAGATCCCTATGCAAATACCTATAATCTTAGTTGGAAGGGTCATCTGAACCTCAAGTAGGGAGGCAAACAAAGAGATGGAAATCAAGCGCAAAACCGACCAAACCCTCCTTACCAACCTCTACACTTACAACAAAGATCTGTGGGTAATCACCATGCTGCATGTGGTCAACGATTCGACTGGCTAGAAGGGGAGATGCAAACAATAAATACGGGCATTCAAGAAGTCCAGGCCATGTGTGCACAACTCGAATCTCGAATGGACAACCTTTGCGACCAAATGAGTCAACTAATGCTGATATTTCAAAAGCAAAATGGCTAGAGTGTCCCTAATAACACGGAGAACAATCCTCAGAGAGATGGGAAAAAACATGCAAATGCGATCACTCTGCGATCGGGAAAAACACTTGAAAAACTAAAAACACCCACACATGAAGAGAAGAAGGTTCCTAAATATATTGATGAACCCATGGAAGAGGAAGAGCCTAATGAGCCGATCGAGGAGATAGTCAAATCGGTGTCTGATTCTGAAAATACAAAGTCGAGCACCTCAAAAGTACCATTCCTGACACAATTAGAGGACAAGAAAAAGAGTGGCGGGGTAGATTTCATAAATTTTCTTAATTTATTTAAATCTATCAATATCAATTTATTGCTCTTAGAACTAATTGATAAAATCTTGAAATATGCCAAGTATTTAAAGGAATCATGGTACGACATAAAAAAATGAAAAACGGCAAACAAATTGACATTCATGCCTCATATAGTGCTTTAATTGCTAAAAAAATACCCCCTAAGTTAAAAGATCCGGGTGGTTTCATGATTACAATAAAGATAGGGGACCAGCATTTCAGTAAAGCCTTTTGTGATTTAGGGGCTAGCATAAATTTAATGCCCCTATCGATCTATTAAAAACTCAAACTTGCGGAGCTTAAAAATACCTCTATAACACTACAATTATCTGATAGATCTTTGATACATCTGAAAGGTGCACTCGATGATGTATTAGTCAAGGTACAGAGATTTATAATCCCTGTCGACTTTGTAGTCCTTGATTTCGAAGAATATTGTGAAATCCCTATTTTGTTAGAAAGACCATTCTTGGCCACATTTAAGTCGAACATCGATCTTAAATGAAACGAGCTTATAAGGAAAATTGATAGGGAAATAGAAGTGTTAAAGTGTGGTCACAATTCATAAAATGAGGGACTAGTTAAGGAAGAGTGTTATGTTTTATTTGATTTAACCCCTAACAGCAATGGTCGAAAGTATTCTCTTAGTTGTGTTGATGTACGTAAGCATAATATGAGAGAATGGGATAAATGGCGAGATCCTGATAGGATCAAGAGCAATTGGAGGATTAAAGATGGTCGAGAACGATGGATGAAATTGATGTTGAAGTTTAAAGAATTACAGGAAACGCTCGGTAGTGCGACATAATTTCTAAACCGTTGAACTTTAGTTAATTTGTAAATATTGTAAACTAGTTTTAATTTTTTGTTTGTAGATAGATTTTAGGATAAGTATTTTTTAATTGCATTTTAGAATTAGGAGAAAATATATTTTCGGGCACAACGAGACAAGTAGAAGCTAATCAGGGACAGAAATGGATGATCGGAGGACTTCGACACATCTCGAAGGAGTAGAAGCAAGGTCGTGCTGCAACACACCAAAGCCATGGCACGACACAAACCTTGTGCAGCAGAGAGCATGAAATTTTCATGTCATGTCACGCCATGCATAGGCTATGGCTCGACAAGACCAATTTGAAACCAAATTGGGTGAAATTAAGGTATTGTGTAGCACCATGCAAAAGCTATGACACGACATGCCTGTGTTTTTCAACAGGAATTGATCCATTTTAGGCTAAAAGCCCTTGGAATTCTATTTATACCCATCATTTCTAATCCTATAAACACACCTTTCAAACACCCAAGAAGAGCAAAAACTCCCTTCCAGTCGCTACACCTTTTTCTCAGGTTTTAGCTTCGGTTTTTCGCATTTTCGATCACAAAATTCTACAAGTAATCTCTTCCTTTTTCTCTTTTTCTTTGTTAGTTGTCTATTTGTCTTCTATTATTTCATATTTTGAATCCACATCATTTTCAAAATGATTTTCGTCGGCAATAATCTAAGGTTAAACGTTCTAACTTTGTTTTTTACTAATTTTATTTATCAAGTTGAGGAAAATTAAAATTTTGTCACTGTATCCCATGTTGACCCTATTATTTAATAATTTTTTTTTTACCTTTTTTACTTACCTTTTATTTTTGTTGTAATTACCTTTCTTCCTATTATTCCTTAATACATTACTACTTACTTACAATAATCCACCACCCTGTATTTATCCTCATAACACTTATTAACTTTATAATAACTTAGGGGACTAAGCCAGATCTAATGTAGTATGCATATATAGGTTATTCCTTAACTTCTTATGTTCCGAGGATCGACTAAATCAAAGCTCTAATACCATTAAATTGTAACACTCTATACTCGACCCAATCGCCAGATCCGGGTATCAAGTGTCATAATTAACATGAATAACTTTACAAAATTTCTAACCGGTTACTTACAGACTTAGTAAATACTAAACTATACATCCATTACTACTAATCAACCCTTACTCAATTCAATAGATAAAAATAGATTAATTAATCTTACAAGTACGGATAATTATTAAAATAACTTGAGACTTAAGACTTCACCACGGATACATTTAATTAACCCCCGAGGTGTGGCCTCTAAGGGTGCCCCTCTATATATGCATGAAATAGCTACCACCATTCGCATGGACTTGACTATTTCTGGCTTGATCCCTCTACATGATCCTCGATTCACTCATTGACCCTATATACCAGACAGTACATTTGTAAGTTCAGATGAACATAATGAGATCCTGTACCGAAGTATTCAAAGAAACTCTTCAATTTTTGGGTATATAAGAATTTGTGCGTAGAATTAAAACTCCTAATTTTCTGGCATAGTCATGCTTGGCGTTTTTTAGGCTAACCATTGACGAACATATCCACTGATTTAGTCATAAGTGTGCTCTTCCAAATAACAATTTCTTTTGTGACTTGACCCTGACCCGTTTCATCTTAGACTCCTAAATTACCTTCCTTGGTGTGACATATTGAAGATAATCATATATGCGTTTATATGGATCGGTGACTACTATTGTTGGATTACTAGATATCTCGCCATAATTGTAGGTTCTTACCTTACCACCCTTTATTCCATATTGACTTCATATGGACTTACTACATTACCCAGACAATTACCTTCTTAGGACTTAGCCTGTTGCATAGAACCTTCCTTTTAAGGAAATCCAGTTAATGATATCCTCATTTGCGACCTTGATTATGAGATTTGGTTGATGATTAATCACCCCTTCCTTTGCGGACTTGTACTTATAAGACAGTCGCATAGGACTTTTTCCCACTTCAGACCATTTGCTAGGAAACTCCCATTAACAGATAGTTCTCAACAGATTATCTCTTTCATAAATTGTCCTTGGAGGACTTCCACGTTTGATAGTCCTAAGTGGACTTTCCCATGCTAGATGGTTCTGATGGATGTCCTCTTCCTTTGTTAATATCTAGAGGAATTTATCAATCAGCCAGTTATGGCAGACATTCCCTCCAAGGCGGTCCTTGGCAAACCTCCACCTTTCTGGCGTCCTCCTTATCAATAACACTTAGAATTTAAACCTTGAAGAACTGTTTCATTATCCCGTAATAATGGTGGTTTATACGGTGATACTGGCGGGCTCTTAGTGGCGGATACTTATTTACCAATACCTTGAAGGAAATACCCCTTCCTTCTATATATGTTGCATTTAAGACGCTTCTACATGTTCCTCTTACCTTTTTATTTCGTGAACCCTTTTATTATCACGCTTGCCCACATTCCCAGATGAACCATGATCATCCTATCAGACTGTTCATCGCGCGAGTCATACAGTGATTCCCTTGTTATGCCCTGTCAGGTTTCCCTGTTCACTATCCTGGCAGACTCAATTTTCTCCATATGATACACATGTTCGCCAATGGATTATGTTATGGCTAACCATGGACTCTTGATTCTAAAAAATTAGTAAACCTCTTTCGAGGTGTCGCCCCAAAGGATTACTATATATTCACTCTGCTATGCGTCAAACTCCTTTGTATCCCCTTTCAATCCACCCATTCATCCATTACGCCAATTTTCTATCTTCACTAACTCGTTAAAATAACTCCCTCTGAACTCCACATTTTATAAACATACATTTCACACAAGTTATTGCACTTATTACCAGAACATATAGTATACATTTATAAATACATCAATACACAACCACATTTGGCATCTAGAAAACATACTTGCAAACATCCATATATTTTCACAACTTTATGCAAGCATGGCATACTCATTCAAGATGATCATACACAAAACCATGAGATTCAGATTGAACTCATAGCAAACACATAAGTAGAACATTCCAACACATCAACAAAAAACACCCAAGTGGAGTATAAAAACTCACTTTAAATCCTTCATCCTCACCAGCTTAGCTTGTCCAAATGCCAAAGCCTCATTCACCCTGGCAGCTAAGCATGACAACCATATATATCAATTAAACTGAAGGTTTTCAAACCTTAAAAACCTAGAATTCGGTATCATTCAGAAGCTTTCCAAAGGTTTCAGAAATCCTTACTCCCCTTTCTCAAATCCACGAATACAGAAAGATAGAATGGCTTACCAGTTCCTCGGATTCTCTACTTCTTGGCCTCAACCCTCATGATCACTACCCCATGCAGTGTTTTCTTCAACCTTCTCTTCTTTAGAGCAACTGAAGGTGGTGTAAAAGGAAAGAAAACAAAACAGAAATGAAGAAAATTCTGCCATCAGAATAATCCTATTCATTCATATATATAGCCCTTCTCGCATGGTCTCTGTAATCCAAAATAGTTGTCCATTACTAATCATTTTGTCCCCCGCTAAGGAACTAGTCAGTTGTATCTTAATTGAACCAGAATTAGATATAAACTAATTACCAATCAGTCATCAACATTTCCATGTTTTCAAGTAGAGCCCACCAACTTACTATTTTATTCAATTAACTCCTATCTCTCTTTTAATTTCGAGACTGTAATAAAAGCCAAGTGTGACAATTGTATAAATTAGCTTAATTTGAATTTTATGTTAGAATTGTATAAATACCACTGAGTTTATACTCAGTGTATGGTTTTATTTTCCATTGCAAATTAGGTTAAATACGAGATCCAGAGCATCAACTTCAACATCTAGACAGAATCTCGAACTCAACAAAAGTTGGTGAATTTTCTTTGCTAGTTAAATGGCATGTACATAGTAGAGTCCTTTTGTATTTTGCTAAGTTGGAGTGTTTGAATTAAAAAATGATAAATGTATATAATTTAGGTATATGCGAGTTTGATATGGAAATGTGGTATAAATGGTTTATGCTTGGTTGATATTGGCATGTTTTGGTAATGATTTGGATGCATATAAGGTATGTGAAATCGTACCTTTTCATATACGAATTGGTATGGACAATCTAGTATTTTGTTACGGATTATCATGTATTCTTGGTAAAAGATGTTGGTTAAATGAATGATGGAATTTTGAGATTGATAGTAAGGATACATATAGTTAATTGTATGTGTTTTGTATAAGCTTTTGGTATGTTTCATGTTATTATATGATATGTGTTTCTTTGTGTTTCTTGGTAGGAAAAAATGATATGTCTGAGAAGTGATTTGATGTAATACCCTATACTCGACCCGATCACTAAGTCTCGATACCAAGTGTCATAATTAACCCGGGTCACATAATCCACATTTCAAACTTGCTTTATTGGCAAACTTAGACAACACTGAACTGAAAAACCATATTTACCATACAAATTAATTTCTGAGACTCTAATTAACAAAATGTTTATGCCCTGACAGGTTCCCCTATTTATTGTCCTAGCAGACTCCATTTTCTCCATAAGCTGTACCTATTCGCCACTGAATCTTGTCATGGCTAACCATAGAATTTGGAATCTGAAGAATCAATAAATTCCTTTTGATGTGTCGCCCCAAAAGACCTATATATCATTTACATAGTATCACTCCAAAGGACTAGTAGATAATAGTCGTCACAATGTCACCTTGAAGGACCAGTAGATAACCGTTGTCATAGTGTCACCTGAAAGACTAATAGATATTTATTCTGCAATGCCATCAAACTCCCTTGTATCCTCTTTCAATCTGCCTATTCCTCCATTATGTCAATTTTCTATCTTCACTAACCCATCAAAGTAACTCCCTCTGAACTCCGCATTTTATAA